>JAGGAU010000408.1:0-12768 GCA_017657275.1 Termitomyces sp. T108
TGTCATACAGTACCACTCTAATACTCTTTGGATTCCCCTCTGCCAGTTGTGTGACTTAGCCGCAACCTCCGGAGGTCACCCTTACAGGCGGTTGGCATTGTCCCAGGGGAGTATGGGGGTGTCAGTGGTGTTGTCCCGGGGTGGTGGGCGAGCTCCAGGAGTGGGTCGTGACACACTCATGCCAAAGGTCAGGGAGGAGGGTATTGGACATAGAGCAACATGATGGCTAGGGGTCGTATGGGTAGACTTGACTGGAAAACAGGATATAACGTTGCGCACTGGAAATAATTATGTCATGAATATAGTCAATGACTATACAAACAAACCCTGGTCTATACCACTGAGGCTAAAGAGCGACGCTTTTGGCGAACTGAAGGCATGGATACTTGCCTGACAAGCCGAAACAGGTCTCAAGGTCGGGATCTTACAGTCAGGAAACGACTCTGAAATTGTCACAAAGGATAATGAGGCATGGTTCTGTTCTGAAGGTATAACGACTCAATGTGGAGCAATATATACCTCAGCCCACATGGGACATGTGGAATGGATGCACCGAACTCTAATGGGAAAAAGTATTGCGATGCGCTTATATGCCAAGTGCCCGCCATTCTTGTGGGATGAGTTCTACTTGACAGCAGCTCACCTTCATGGAAAGACAAAGACATCAGCCATAAACAATACCACTCCTGACAAATTGTGGTACGGAAGAAGACCGAACTACTCATACATCCGCAAAATTGGTTGCCGCGTATTTGTCTTGATCCTGGGTAAGAGCAACCCAAAGATCTATGAGAGATCAATTGAGTGTGTGTTAATTGGGTACGACCAAAAAGCAAAAGCATACAGATGCTACGATAGAGCCTCAAAACAAGTGTACAGTACACACCACATAAGATTTGTTGAACACCATAATGATAACGCCGCCGACAGCTCAATCCCTCAGTATATACCCCCAGACCATCCGGATGTTCCAACAATCGAGAATATATCAAAAGAAGCAAAGGATCAGCCTTTCGTCATTGAAGACAATGATGAAGAACCTAACCGGGTCACAAATCCACCAGAGGTACCTGCTGACCATATACCCAATGACGATGTTGAGCAAATTGCTGAAGCTGCGCCAGTACAAGAACCTTTGCGTAGATCTACTCGGATCCCAGTACCCACAGCAAAGAGTAGACCAGATGACATACCTGAGATGAGGGTACAGCAGGCAGTAAGGGAATCCAGGGAGTCAGCCGAGCAGATACAAGCAGCAAAGGCAGAATGTCAACAAGCTATAGACAAACTTCATCATGGTGGAGACCTAGACAACCAACAAGAAGTGATGGATGAGAATCTTGATCTAGATCAGGTGCTGGCGACGTTAAACGCGCTCGAGGATGAACCAGTTATAAACACGGGCGACGTTGATCTGGAGGTACCAAGGACATGGAGCCAAGCGCAGGCTAGCTCAGACGCGTTACGATGGAAGGCAGCATATGAAGACGAGCTCCAGTCCCTGAAGGACATGGGAGTCTTTAAACTAATACCAAGGGAAGAAGTACCTACTGGTCATAGAATCCATCGTGGTCAACCTGTATTTGCACTCAAACGTGATGAGAAAGGAAAAATTGTATGCTTCAAGGTACGGCATGTCTTGCAGGGCTTCAACCAAATATATGGGAAGGAATACACCAAGACCTCCTCACCGACTGCACGCACGGAATCCTGGCGAATACTACTTCATCTGGCAGCAACTCAGGGTTGGGATGCAATGCAGATTGATGTTAAGACAGCCTTCTTATATGGCGTGCTACCTGAAGAAGAGACGACTTACATGGAACAACCAAAAGACTTTGAGGAGCTGGGGAAGAAAGATTTTGTGTGCAAACTTGAGAGAGGCCTCTATGGGATGAAGCAAGCTGGTAGAATTTGGAACCGGACACTCAATGAGAACATGGTTGAAAAATGGGGGTTCACGAGACTAGCATGTGAGTCCTGTGTATATTACAGGAAGTCTGACCATGGAACAGTCATTGTGGCTGTCCACATTGATGACTTTCTATCAATCGCGAGTTCCAAAGAGGCAAATGTACACTTCAAATCCCAGTTACAGGAGACTTGGACGATTTCTGACTTGGGAACACCACGACAAATTGTAGGAATTGCCATAGATTGGGACAGAGAGAATCGCGTGGTCTACCTTTCCCAAACTCCCATTGTTGACAAATTAATCTCTCAATTTGGCCAGAAAAATGCCAATCCCCTTTCTCTACCAATAGAACCAGGCTTGAAACTACAGCGGACAGATTACTCGAAGATGGACCAGAAGGAACGCAATGCAATAGCCAAGATCCCTTATCGAAGGTTAGTTGGGGGCTTGATTTGGCTTGCCGTATCTTTATACAATACGCTGTCCAACAACTTAGTCAATACTTTGACTCTTACTCAGTACCACATTGGAATGCAGCAATTCGGGTCCTTCATTACTTAAAAGGGACTAGGAATTTCAGACTACGTCTGGGCGGACCATCTCCCGTCTCTCTATCCAGATTTACCGATTCCGACTGGGCAAATTGCCTTGATACATGGTGAAGTGTAGGAGGATATGCTTGGTCCCTGGGATCGGGCGTTGTTTCGTGGGCATCACGCAAGCAGAAGACGGTTGCAGCATCCTCTTGTGAGGCCGAATACATGGCTGCTTTTGAAGCAGCGCAAGAGTGTATCTGGCTACGAACACTTCTCCGCGCAATCAGCTATAATATACCAGATGCAACGGCCATTATGTGTGATAATAATGCCGCGATAAACCTGTCCAAAGACCTGCTACTACACTCTCGAGTTAAGCATGTCAACATCAAGTACCACTTCCTACGAGAAAGGGTGGAATCGAAGGAGCTTGTCGTACGATACATCAATACAATGGACAACGTTGCAGACCTGTTTACGAAACCGCTCCCCCTACCACGGTTCTCCCGCCTTCGACGGATCCTTGGACTGTCTTAGCCATAATTCCTTGCGAGGAGGAGCTTGCTAGTATGCCACTTATGGTGAGGAGGAGTGTTGGACGCCGGTAGTATGCACCGTAAGCGGCGTATCTCAGTACCCAGAAAAGGATCGATATAATGAGTATATCATTCACCCTGAACACAGCTAAACATATATATATACAGACCATGTAGCTATGTTACCCTCAGTCAAGTATACGAGACTGAGGGTGAGTAGCGCACATACCTATGAACGGCCACATACTTACAACTATCCCTACCATAGTACTTACTCGTGTGCTATAGGTATGATTAATATAATGAGTCAAGTATACGAGACTGAGGTACTTACTCGTGTGCTATAGGTCCTGGTTCTTAACACATTCGAGCTATCCACCTTCTCCCTTTATAAACTGGTCTTGGACATTTTCCACACGAATGCTGGCCGAGACTGTCATATGTGCATTAGTATTGATAGAAGAGAGGTACATGATGACGATGATATGAGGTCAGTTGGAGTATTCCTCGACAACAATTTCATCGGTCCAGAATTGGAGAAGGCCCTGCTTTAGTCAGCGAGAGCCGATACGTTCAGCGGCAACTGTCAGGTGACAAGACCATAAAAGCAATGGCTATCTGTAGCAGCGTGAATAACTGAGTGTGATCATCTTGGCAGGCATGGACATAGTGTGAGCACTTGTTGGGAAGATCACCGTGCAAGTTGACATGGAAGATCAATGAGGGTAATTCGCTAGGTAATGACAGTGCTTACCTATGGCGACAGTTGATTGTGACTGCTCAACTTTGGTCTCGGCATGTCCCTAGTCATTGAAATTCAGTCGTTTCTTCCTATACCTTTGAAGAAAGTCTTAGACAGTAAACCGTACGTGTTATCGTTCGGCTAGTTGGGGCTCTAGTGGCTAGCAATGGCAATGAATAACTTTCGATAAAGTACAGCTCGGGAGCTATCTTTCTTTTCCATCTCTGGAGAGGGGCTGGCTTCAACATTGACACTTCTTTTCCTTGTTTCCTGAAGGACCTTGTGCATACACTTCGATGATTGAACTTTGCTTTCCTACAACAGAGCATGATCCCCGTATGAGAAACATTGTCACAGTGGGGTTTACCAGCTGAGGACTTATTAGTCCTGACCCACGATCAAAAGACCGCCACATACTGAAACAATGAAGAGGATGTCCAAAAAGACCTCATAAGCAACGATTGCCGAAAACTGCGAATCTTGGACAAATATAAGGAGACATTGGGCAAACTGTCATAATGAGTAGGTAGCTACGGCCGTGTTACCCAATGACAGGACACACCTGCAGAAAACAATAGACTGCTCCAGAGTCAACCAGGATGAATAAGATGATCATTGCCCGAGAGGCGGGTCGATACTTAATCTTATGCTGGCTCTGGGAGTATTTCCTGCAGCATTCAATACATTTGTCTGAAGAGAGATAGTGACTAGCTCAGTCTCACCAGATAGTCCATCCAAGTAACGATGTAGCAACAAGTGTAGTTGCAAATGCAGTCCAAGTGTAGATGTCTCTCAAGACCTCCTGCATCTGATCTAACGGCTGTGAAATGGAATTTGTAGCGATGACTAGATATGCAACCGTGGCTCCTATGCAGTGGTCAAGGAAAGCAAGATAGTTCACTGGTGCACAAAAATACCAAAGGAAATCAGATACAACGCAACGGACAAATACAATGTCCATGTACGTCTCCCAAAGATGGCCCAGGCACGCCATACAATAAAGGCGTCGTTGAGAATCGGCTATGTGCATGATAAATCCATCAATCTCACTTCGGGTGACGGGAGGACCGATATAAGGTACTCACGAGAAGTAAGTTAAGCCAAAGGCTTACAATATCAAGAGGAATTTCTTGCTCCTGATAAGCATGAATTCTTTGCTCAACAGGTATATTCTTCAACCCAAGGATCTCCAGATATGCGAGGTCCATCATCAACCGGCATGAGTAGTACCCAAGCATTGACAACAGACCAATAGTAGATATGATTATCGTTATGCCCAAGTAGGTGGTTCTATGTCCCTGTCTAGTATAAGGATGAATGAAACATTCTGATATCCTGATTGATTTTGAGACCAACCTGATGTACTTTACATGAGAGCAAATCACCATAATGAAAATCGGCGTAAAGATGCCTGAAGCCCAAGAATATGTCAAGTAGTACGAACAAATACTCACATGACGCACCAACGCATAGTGCTAGAAGAGCAGATTCTTCGATCACACATTCACTGATAAAAAACCTAGAGATTTTATAGCTTTCCGCTCTTCAGGTGTCATTGCTAGGTGCAAAGCAGATATGCCAGATATGTGTTACTTCAGACGTATGAAGTGGGGTGGAGGGGAAGAAAGTTGTTGCAGCTGACTCCTGAGTGGCCAATTAGCCTACCAGGGTATTATATAGATCCTTGGTTGTTACATGCCTTTGCAGGGAGAAGATGGACTGGAGCACAGAACGAAGAGTCAATAGCAAGTACATGGAACAGGTTTTCACCGAGTAGAAATAAACTGAATGTTAGTGATTGACACATGGCTACATGATCATCTTTTGGCGGTACGACAGAAATGACTTGGATGCCAAACGGCAGAACGCTTAACTTTAAAACGCAAAAGTATCTGGGAAATTGATAACCTCGATCAATATCTCACAATTAATACACACGTTTTTCTCTTATCTTAAACTACGACATGTAAAACGTCATTTATGGTGCGTTTAGTTACTTCTGGTTGATGATGTCATGGTACACGTGACCACGCACCCTTTATCGTAGTCGGTAGTTAGACACAACTCCTTATCTTAGTCCATTACGTTCTCAGGTGTGTTGTATCATCTATTAGAACCAGTAACTACATAATATATTTACGTTCTCAGTGCTATTGACGAACCGCGTTGCGATTTGCCGGTCAAGGCCTTACACTTGGACTAAGATAATAAAATTTTTTTACGTTCCCTTGAGTCCGGAAAGGTGCTGCTCAGAATCTCCAGGTGCGATGGCGGCGAGAGCGATAGGGGACAGGCTGGTGGACATTGTCTTCAAGGCTATACAGTCTCAACTGGCGGAGGTTGTGTCGAGAGGTAGGCATACCCGGTGTCCCGGTTCTGCAACGGATCGACGCTGCTTCAAGTGTGGAGAGGCTGGGCACCTGGTGGCGCACTGTCCGCAGTGGGCAGCTGCGATTCGAGCAGCGGTTCAGGATGCAGTGAAGGGCGACGGTGTGGAGCTGGAGCCCCAGGCCTTTTCGCCACCCGACGGTACTGTTTTAGGTGGGTCGGAACGGGCAAATGTTATGGAGAGGAGGTGCAGAATGGAACGTGCGGCGGTCATCCATGCTCGCACGCCGCGGTCGGACCATGCAGCGTTGGAGCTGCCAGTGACGCTGTGAGTGCGGGGCAGGGGCGGTGTGGAATTGGTGGATATGAGGGCAATGGTCAACTCAGGGGCAAGTTGCTGTTTCGTGAACCCCCGTTTCGTGGCGGACCAGAAACTGTCAATGGTCGCAAAGAGGCGCCCCATGAGGTTGCGCACGATTGACAACTCTGAGGTCAAGTCGGGCCTTATCACCCACGAGGTCCACCTGCACGTAGTGATTGGCAACCATGAGGAGACGTTGGTATGTGATGTCGCGGATATCGGGGATGACAATTTAATCTTGGGTGTCAACTGGCTGTGGCGGCATAGTCCTACCATCAACTGGGGCCGTTCGATGGTGGATTTCACGTCGGTATATTGCAAGGAGTCCTGCCTTGCGGCTGTGTGTGGAGGGGTGAACCCACATGAGCGGCGGCCATTTGACGCACGAGCACGGAAGTCGACTCACATGGCACTGGCTGTAGCGCGCCCTTGGGGGACACTGCCAGCAGAAAAGTTCCATGGCCTCAAGCGTGCACGAACTCGGAAGACACGTTCTTGGCAGGAACAACGGCAGGCTGCAGTGCGACTGGCGAGGGCGGCGATTGACAAGGCAATTGTCTGGAAGGAGGGGGAGGCTGGGTTGAGCAATGGCAGCGCAGTAGGCTTTGAGCAATGCTGGGACTTGGAGTCAGTACGGGGGCCAGAGGGGCCTTGGATGGTGGAGGTGCGAAGCGCGGCAGGTCAGACATTCTCTCAGGTATTGGCTGAGGAGGACACCAAACGGCGTGGGGGATGGGAGAGATCACTAGAGGAGATGGTACCAGAGCAGTTTCACAAGTTCCTCGATGTGTTCGACAAGGGGAAGTCGGAGAGATTACCGGCACATACAAAGTATGACCTGGGTATCGATCTGTTGGATGGTGCGGAGGTGCCGGCCCCAGGGAGACTGTACCAGTTGGCACCAGCGGAGTTGAAGGCCTTGCGGGAGTTTATTGACGAGAACCTGGCAAAAGGCTACATCCGACAGTTGAGCGCGCTGTGTGGGGCGCCCGTCTTCTTTGTCAAAAAAAAGGATGGTGGTTTACGCCTGGTGGTGGACTTCCAGGCAATGAATGCGGTGACGAAACCGGATGCTTACCCAATTCCTCTGACAAGTGAACTCCTGGACAGGTTGAAGGCGGCGAAGGTGTTCACAACGTTGGATATGCGATGGGGGTACTACAATGTCCAAGTGCGTGAGGGTGATGAGTGGAAGACCTCTTTTTGGACACGGTATGGCCAGTTTGAGTTCTTAGTGATGCAGTTTGGGCTACATAATGCACCAGCAGCCTTCCAACATATGGTGAATGATCTATTTCATGATCTGGTAGACGTCTATGTGGTCCTTTACCTGGATGACATTATCATATTCTTGGAGGATCCAGCGCAGCATGACAAGCATGTCCGGGAGGTTTTGCACCGCCTACGTCAGGCGGACCTTTTCTTGAAGCCAGAGAAGTGTCGGTTTCGGACAGCTGAGGTCGATTACTTGGGCTTGAAGATCTCTCCGGGGCAAGTTGGTATGGATCCTGTGAAGGTCAGTGGGGTGACAGAGTGGCCAACACCGCGGAATGTTTGGCATGTGAACCAGTTCTTGGGGTTTTGTAATTTCTATCGGCGTTTTGTGGAGGATTACACAGCTTTGACAAGACTGTTGGAGGAGCTGAAGAAGAAGGATTGTGCATGGCGGTGGGGACCAGTGGAGCAACAGGCATTTGAAGGGTTGAAGGCAGCGTTTGTGCGGGCACCGGTGCTCATGATGCCAGACACAGGAGCACAGTTTTGTGTGGAGACAGATGCATCAGACTTTGCAGTGGGGGCTGTGTTGTCACAGAAGGCATGTGATGGCGATTGGCGACCTGTGGCATTCTTTTCCAAGTCAATGCAACCAGCCGAGCGCAACTATGACGTGCATGACAAGGAGCTGCTTTCGGTGGTCCGGGCATTTGAAGTCTGGCGGCCATACCTGGAAGGAAGTCCGTTCCCTGTGGACGTGTTCTCTGACCATCGCAACCTTGAGTATTTCATGACAGCAAGGGACCTGACATGACGACAGGCTCGCTGGAGTCTGTTTCTGAACCGGTTTGTGTTTCTGATTCATCACCGACCAGGACGCCTTAGCGCAGGCCCAGATGGCTTGTCACGACGCCCTGATCATGAGGTGCCAGCAAACAAACAGGACAACACGCAGCAGACACTTCTGCCAGAGGAGAAGGTTGTGAGGGGGGGGGTGGTGGTGCAGCTGAAGAGTTGTGGGCAATCAGAAGTGAGGACTCGAGTGGCGGCGGCACAGACAATATTGGCAGATGGCAATATCATCAACCTGATCAGGGAGGCGACACCAAAGGACTCGAGGTTGATTCAAATCCTGCAACTCAATGAGGCACCAGCATTGGTAAAGTCTCGACTGAAGGAGTTTACGGTGGATAGCGGCGTGGTGCGTTTCCGGGGATTGGTTTATGTCCCAGATGATGACGACGTGAGGCGTCAAATTCTCCAGCTGTATCATGACTCGATTCCAGCTGGACACCCAGGGCGTGCCAACACACTGGCACTCATCGCAAGGAACTATTACTGGCCTCGTATGTCTGAGTTTGTGCGCCATTATGTCGATGGATGTGAGACCTGCCAACGTATCAAGCCACGCAGGCAGAAACCCTATGGCCCGCTGCAGCCGCTGGAGATTCCGGAGGGACCATGGCAGCATATATCAACAGACTACGTGGGTCCCCTTCCAGTCTCTCGGGGTCACAATATGATACAGGTGGTGGTCGACAAGTCAACGAAGCGGGCACACTTCCTGGGAGCACACTCCACTGATGATGCCGCGCAGATGTGCAACAGCTTCATGGAGCGTGTGTGGTGCCTGCATGGCACGCCAAGGAAGATCATCTCGGATCAAGGGCCCCAGTTTGTGGCTCGATACGCGAAGCGGATGTGGGAACGCCTGGGGATTAAACCAGCCCTGTCCACGGCACATCATCCACAGTCAGACGGTCAGACGGAGCGCACAAACCAGGAATTAGAGGTTTACCTACATGCATTCATCGACTACTACCAAGATGACTGGATGGACTGGTTACCATTTGCGGAGTTTGCTTACAACAATCGAGTGAGCACGGCAACGGGTATGTCCCCATTTTATGCTGAATACGCCTACAACCCCACATTTTCGGTCGACCCGGTGGAGTCACAGATGGTTCCCAAGGCCGACGAAAGACTGGAGAAGATCCGAGAGGTGCAGCAGGAGTTAAAGGGACTGTTGGAGTTGGCGGCAACGAGAATGAAGCGTTTCTATGATGCGTGGGTCGACGAGGCACCTGATTACATTGTGGGCGACCGTGTTTACCTAGAACGAGCGGACCTACGATCAGATAGACCCAACCATAAGCTAGACTTCAAGAGGTTTGGTCCATTTAAGGTCGCACAGAAGGTGTCCGAGACGGCTTACCGCTTGCATTTGCCTGACGGCTGGTCGATCCACGACGTGTTTCATGTGTCTTGTCTAGTGCCGGCACGCGAAGACACTATCTTAGGACGCAAACAAGAACCCCCACCACCGGTGCAGATGGAAATGGGTGACGAGGTGGAGATCGAGAGGATTCTGCGGGAGCGCAAGACCAGAGGAGGCGTGACGGAGTTTTTGGTGCGTTGGAAGGGGTACGACGACAGCGAGGACAAGTGGCTCAAGGAGTACGACATGCCACATGCGCTGGAGGCCATCCAAGAGTTCCGAGAGAATGAGCGAGCTCGTGGAAAAGGTCGGCGGAAGAAAGCTGCGCAGCGCTTGGGTTGAGTTCTTTTTTTACTTCCCTCTACCTTACAAGTGGGGGGCGGGTGTCATGGTACACGTGACCACGACCCTTTATCGTAGTCGGTAGTTAGACACAACTCCTTATCTTAGTCCATTACGTTCTCAGGTGTGTTGTATCATCTATTAGAACCAGTAACTACATAATATATTTACGTTCTCAGTGCTATTGACGAACCGCGTTGCGATTTGCCGGTCAAGGCCTTACAGATGACATACCAAAATACTTGTGGAAGTGGCCAATGCCGTTCCGGCACGACATAGGACGTCGGCTGGACCCCAACAACTTATCGACTGATCAACATCATCATGCGAGTGCTTCTTTCAAAATTTCCCATTTCTCTTACACAGCACAAAGCCTCAGGCCTCAGATCTCAAATCCAAGACAATTTATAAACATATTAAAATTAGTATGATGTTTCATGACCATTTTGATTCTTCAGATTTCTCTCATTAGGAAACTTTTGAGACAAGCAACATATTATGAGTTTCTTTATTATATATAAGAATTGTTACTATGTGACTATATTGATATCCCCCTATGCTACAATAATATAGCTTTGGTTAGATCTGTAAGGATGCACCATGTGGACCTAGGTAAAAAGGGCAAGTGACGTTGTACAATATGATGCCCTGGGTAGTGGCAATCACAAAACACTCTCCTTGCAATTTCTGCGCTGATGTGCCATGATAAGCAGCAACAACAATGTTAAGGATAAAAGTTTTCAAGGGAGTTGGTTGCTTCTCAGCTGGTTAAATAGTACTTTGTTCTCACAGCACTCGAAGGAGGAGTAGCCTGTAGCATACTTGGTACGCGACCAAATATACGTAGTACGGACCTCCCCGGGGCAAATCTACACTCTACCTCATTAGGAACCTTCTGAGACAAGTTGCACTATATTATGAGTTTCTAATTAAGAATCGTTTGTAGACCAGAGTGAGACATCTGCATCACCGCAGCCGCAGCAAGCAGCATCACCACCTTCAAATTTTTGACACCCATTCAACGATGTTGTGGTATGTAAATTGACAATAACATAATCTAGAACAGAGGGAGAACAAAGGAGGAAAATAGATAAAAAAAAAACATGTTTCAAAGTGACATTGACGGGCGCTCATGGAGCACGCTTTACACGGGGTGTGTAAGAATGGAGATGAGAAGTCGGAGTGGCGTGACAGGTGAGAATCAAGGTTATGTTGCGGCTTTTCCAGCGTGAGGTTAGGTTGATGACGTTCGGGCTGACACTCGCAAGCATTCTCAGAAAAAAAAATCCCAACATTATCAATGTAACCCCACCCTACCTACACCACTAATAAAGCACCTTACTCAGCCGCTGCACCTCATTAAGCAGGACGTCGCCCTGGCGGATAACACTCTCGTACTGCGCATGCTTCATGGACGGGCGCGTGGTCTCGACGATACCATGGACCTTGTCGATCGACGCGTGGAGCCGGCCGTGTGCGATGAAGCGGGATAGCTCACTGGGGGCGCGTTAGCGTGAAAAGGGAATAAAAGACGTGCACGCGCACGCGCACGCACCTGTCGACAAACTCGACGCTGACGCCAAACGCACGGCTAAGGCTGTCGATGGTGAGGCTGCGGTAACTCTCGAGGAGCTGTGTGTACGCGAGAATGCGCATCTCGCGGACGTAGAACCGCGCGTGTGGCGCGAGCACGCGCGAGGGGAGGAGTAGGGTCTGTTCGAGGGTTGCTGTGCGCGGGTTAGTGTGCGAAGCGCCGAGTGCGGGAGGGGGGCGCACCGAGGGCGACGAAGAACTTGTCGTAGTGGCAGTCGTAGAGGTTTTTGATGAGGTCGCCGAGGATGGGGAGGTCGGGGAGGACTTGGGTTACTTCGGGGGCGCTGATGATCTACGTGGGGTGAGTGTCGGTGCCGGCAATGATGACGAGCGCCGCACCTTTTTCTTGAGGTCGACGCGGCCGAGGGTGAGTGCGTTGGCGACGACGGTGAGGGCGACAAAGTCGTTGTAGGGGAGGAGTTCTGTGGCTGTGAAAGTAGAGAGGGCGTCGCAGAGGAGTTCGCCGGCGCGCTTGAATTGGCGGAGGGTGAGGAGGTGGAGGCCCGTGTAGACTTTTAGGCGGTTGCGGCGGTCCCAGTCGCCGCCGGTTTCTATGAGACTGGGGGAGATCAGCTGGGCTTATCTAAACAAGACGCACGACACACGCTTCGGCCTTGGCCATGCTGTAACGGCCGTTATCTGATTTCGACTGATTTTGGGTATCTACCTCGTGATTACACCTCTATCCACCTAGTCCTTCCTATTGCCGTTACCGGGTACTTACATAGCCGGTGTATATAAGCATTACCCCCTAGACTCAGTAGTCAGTTCTTTTGCAATCCAGGACTTACACCAGTTCTACCCGATTGACTGAAGACTCTAGTGTGCCGTGACACTGCGCTGTCATTACTGTTGCGAAATGTGTACTGCTGAGGCCGACGATTTGATTTGATCTTATCTGATCTCTTTCCACTTCACAAGTTCGTAGGGCTTAGATTTACACGTCCCGCACACTTCGAAGGTGGTAGATAGATTATATTTT
>JAGGAU010000409.1:0-12719 GCA_017657275.1 Termitomyces sp. T108
AGTAACAATCAGGAATATCAAGGCTAGGGAGCAGCTACCAACTACCAGACCTTATATAGCTGTAGACCACTACCTAAAGGGGAAGGTGGAAGTGATCTGAGTCAGGTGGAAGTAATCTGGAACAAGGGATCATGGATGTGGCTGAGACATGGATGTGGCTGAGACCTGGATGTGGCTGAAACCTGGATGTGGCTGAGACCTAGATCTAGATGTGGCTGACATCCAAATGGGGCTGATCTACCAAGGAGGGATCAAAGCTGGAATCTGATGGGAGGGAATGAGTGGGGGTCCTGACAGCTGCAGTGGAGAGCAATGCAAGAAGCAATGCTGAGGCAGACCACAATGAACTCATTGAGGATGAGGAAGCTCTTCAAGAGGTAGAGGAGCAGTCTGCCATGGATGACACTGAAAGCGTGCAAATTGATGGAGATGAATACATTGCAGTGGACATATATAATAATGATTACTATGCTTGTGAAGACAAGGAAGAACATCTGTTTGCTCTAACCAAGCATCAAGGAGGATGCATCTGGATGTGACGCTTGAAGGCAGCTGACAAGCTGCAAAGACCCCACTATGCTCCTCAGGAGAAGGAGTGCCTGGTGACCTATGTAGAGGTCAATGGACATCTAGTGTGGATGTTGTGGGACTCTGGGAGTACTACAATAGGCATTACACCTCAGTTTGCACATGTGAATGCTATACATGTTCATGAGTTGACAGAGCCATTAATGCTCCAGCTGGGAACTGTGGAGAGTCATGTGGTCATACAATTTGGTGTGGAAGTCAAGATAAAAATGTCGGGACCGCCGACAAAAGAGTATGTGGATATAGCAAACTTTGATCGCTATGATATGATCATTGGTACACCATTCATGCATTAGAACAAAGTCATACTTGACTCTGTTGATAATAAAGTTATTGTGATTGGAAAGTTGTTGAGGGCAGAGAGAGTTGTCATGGCAGACACAGATGGCCATCTACAATGGTATTGGACTACTGAGAAGTGTTGCAAGGATGGCAACTGACTAAAAGGTCACAAGAGCATGACAGTGGAGGAAGTTGACAAGAAACTGGCTCCAATGGCCAGTTTACTGGCAGATGCACTGGTTATATTGATGTCTGAGGAAGAGTTCCAAGGAACTCTGGAAAGGGAGGATGGGCTGGACCAGCCAAGTGCAGCTGATAGAAAAGCTGTGAGGAAGCCTGACAAGGCCTGTCTACCTGACAACACTTGTGCAGAATGAGTAGTGCTAGAATTGTTGGAGTGTCAACCAACAAGCTCCAGAGTAAAGGTGGTAACAGATGAGGTTGGAAAGCAATGACTGAGTGCTGCAAGTGCAGCAGAAACAACAGACAGTGTAAGATCCTTTTGGGATCAACTAGTACCACTACTGGACATGCAATGGGCCTATGACCTGTGTATGCCACTGGAGTGGAATGAGGTTGTAGCCTTGATGGTGGTGCAAAGGTGGGCTGGGTCATGTCAATCTACTGGAGAAGTGTATTGTCAGCCCTGCACTGACAAGATATCAGAACCATCAGAAGTAGCATTTGATGGATGCTTGCTAGAAGCAAAAAGCATGCAGTGGTTGACAATGTTGACAGTATCAAAGCCTCCACTGAGACTGAGGATGGAGGACACTGAGGAAGCACACTTGTGTGTGCTCAGAGAGCAATTCAAACCAAAGGGTCTGTCATACCAAAAGCACATGGATGAAGGGAAGGTGAGAGCTCAGGGCCTGTCAGACAATGATATTCCATGATTGTGCCAGAGTTTGCAGCATGAATTTGCAGACATTGTCAATGGGACAAAGAAGGAGTTTCTCCCATCAGAGGAAGTGGACCATGAGATTAATTTCATTGACAAGAATTAGCAGTATAAGTACCACCTTCCTTGCTGTCCATGAGCTCTGCAAGATCAACTTCATGAAAAGACAAACAGATATATCAATGCAAAGTAGTGGAAACCATGACCTGTAGTACAAGCAGCACCTCTATTGTGTCCCAAGAAAGATGGGATGTTATGAATGGCCTTAGATGCGCAGCAGCACAATGACAACACCATAAAAGACGTGACCCCACTACCTGATCAGGAAGTGATTTGCAAGGATGTCATGAAGGCAAAATACAGGTCAAAGATTGATTTGACAGATGCCTGGGAACAAGTACACATTCACATAGAAGACATCCAAAAGACTGTGTTCACATCCCTTATGGGGACATTTCTGAGCAATATAATGCAGATTGGCGATTGCAACACGCCTGCTACGTTTCAGACCTTGATGACCTCAATCTTCCAAGATGTTATCAGAAAGTTCATGCATGTCTATTTTGACAATATCTTTATATTCTTGGACTTCAAAGAGGAGCATGAGCAGCATTTATGTGGCATATTTGAATGACTGTGAAGAGCAAGCTTGTATCTGAAATGGAAAAAGTGCAAATTATATGCACCTAGTATTGATTGTTTAGGGCATGTCATAGACATGCAGGGTATACACCCCAATTCTGATAAACTCAATAGAATTTGAGAGTGGTGAACACCATGTAATTACAATGATATTCAATGTTTTGTGGGATTAGTCAACTACATTGGTAACTTTTTACTAGATGTAATGGCATACACTGGGCCTCTCATGGCCATGACCCAGAATGGGTCCCCATTTCACTGGTGACCGCTACATCAGTGGTGTTTTGAAATAGTCAAACAGATCTGTGCTAAGACACTGATTATACAACTGATAGACCTCTGGTGTGACAAGCCCATATAGCTCATTTGTGATCCCTCAGAGACCAGGGTTGGGGCCATGTTTGGCCAAGAAAAGACATGGCAGACATGCTGACCTGCAGGGTTTATGTCACATAAATTTATGACAGTGCAACAGAACTATGCAGTACATGAGTTAGAGACACTCGCAATTTTAGAAGCTCTCCTCAAATGGGAGGATAAACTGATGAGTTATAAAATCCATTTAATTATGGATCACAAGGTGCTTGAGTTTTTCAAAACTCAGGTACACTTGTTACCTAGGCAGTGTCAATGGATGAGCTACATGTCTTGATACCAGTTTGACATAATGTACATCAAAGGTGAACTTAATAAGGTTGCAGATTGTTTGTCACAATCCTTTGAAAGCAACATCCATGAAGACATGCATGACGCTCATGAGTTTGTCCAGGTGGACAAGGGTATTGACCCAGAGGGCAAGGATTTGCCCTTGCATAGGTTCCAGAAATTGCAGAATATCAAGTAGAGATACAAGCCATGCAAGCTTATGAAGTGCGCTGTAGTAAGCAGCTCAAGGAGCAACTAGAGCTCAGAGATGTGCAGGCTCAGCATATGCTAGGATGAATGATGCCTGTTGTGCAGTCAGTGGGAGAACTGTTGTCAGATGACAATGACCCAACCTTGGCCTGGGCCCTTGGAACTGGAAATACTCCGCCCAGTTCCTGGGGATGCAACAATGCGCATCTGTGCAAATGTATCTGACAAGGATACTTATGGGATATGATGTTTGTCAAGATACTCAACCAGCTGGAGTATGTCTGCATGGTTTATCTAGCTCAATCATGAGTGATCAAGATTCTAAGTTCACTTCCAAATGGTGAAAGGAATTGCATAAATTACTGGGAGCAAAATTGCTCATGTCAATGTCATTCCATCTGCAAATGGTTGGCCAGATAGAGCATGCAAATTGTAATGTTGCACAGAATCTCTGAGTGTTTGTATGCCCCATCCAAAGGGACTGGGTTGACCATATTCCTATGGTCAAGTTTGCAATTAATGTGAGCATGTCTGAGACTACAGGGTATGCTCCTTTCAAACTCAACAGTGGCTACATGCCCTCAATGATAAATGAACTTCATAGCAATGAAATTATTCACAAGGGGATCAAAATTTTTTGTGCAGACAGCATTCACAAACCTGGCAAATGCACATGATGCAATTATAGAAGCTCACATCTTTCAGACATGTCAAGAAAATGATTGTCACAGTAGCAAGCCAGATATTGCTAAAGGAAGCCTGGTATACCTGTCAACCAAGCACCTGAACCTGCCTCAAGGCAGAGCAAACAAATGTCTCAAGTGGGTGGGACTGTACAGGATGCTAGAGGCTAAGCTGAGTACATCAAACTAGGTGCTTGAATTACCAACTGTGCTGCAGGCATGACAGATAGTGCCTAAGTTCCATGTGTCACTGCTACAACCATATGCAGGGAACAATGATACAAGCCAGTACTGCCACCAAGACCAGTGAGGCATGAAAATGCACCATATGTGCAACCCATAAACAAGGTGCTTGTGCAGCACCTAGAGCAAGCCATGCCAGCAACAGCAGCTTTCTTCCAGGATAGCTTGGCTGTAGTCGTAGTCAATGGACTTCTTGACCAAATCAAAATGATGAAGAGGCAGTTGTCACAATCCGCCACCACTGCCGGTAAACCACCAACCACCGCCGATATCCAGCCCTGGCCCTGGTACTCTCAAACTCACCAGGACAGCCCCACAAACCCCAGGCCCAGACCGGTCCTCTCCAGCAGCCATCAGCACATCAACAGCCATCAATGGCCATCACTGCCTGTATACGCCACATTGGCGCCGACCCTGGCAAACCCCAGACGCCCACGCCACCATCAGCGCCCGCCCTGGCAACCCCTGGCCGCTACCGCCACCATCAGCGCTTGCCTGGCAATCCCCAGCCCTTGACCCAGTGATTTCTGACCCATCACCAGCAAACCCTGATGCCTCCTTTCCCAATTGGGCAACCATCACGACTCACGCATCAACACATCACCCAGCCCAGACCCCGCGCCCGTTCCTCCTCTTTGGTTGACTCCTTGCCTCCCCACATCGTCCATGCCTCCCATGCTCCCAAAGCAAGGCCTTTCCTTTGTGAAATTCCTTTACACCACTCGACCAACATCGACACTTGCAGCGTTCTTGCATGATCCCTGGGCTTCAGCAAGGGCCCCAGTACTCCCGTGCTGCTCCTTGCATGAACTCCGGGCTGCAGCAAGAACCCCTGCACCACAACTTGCCATGGAGCCCAGGCCTGAGCCCCAGAGCATGCCTGACCCCTTGTATATAAGTCGTAATGTAGCATATGGTACGGTAGTGTTGATATTGCATAGCTTCCCCGGTCTCTAGCTCATCTCAGTTATGATTTTAATCCATCTCCCTTCTCTCACCTCTGTTTCTTCGTTATTTTGTACTTCGACTCACTCTAGTCTCTCTTGTCTTATCGCTCGTCTCGTCTTGTCTCCAATCTATTTGTTTCTCATCTCTGGGTCTCTTCCTCTAAGTTCCTCTTTCAGTCTCTCTCTCTCCTTCTCTGCCTTCTTGCCTCTTCACCTCTATTCTCTCCAAGTCTCCAACTCTTTCACTAGTCCTCCATCTTCTCCCAACCCCAGGACTTAGCAAGCCCTGCGTCTAAGCCCCGGCCTGCCTACCACTCTCTCCCAGGACTTATTCCCAGCCCTGGAGCTCATCCCTGGACCCCAGAGCTCCCTCAACAGCCCCTTGGACCAGTCTCGATCCCTCTGCACTTGCTCTCACCCCCTCAACCCCAGTTTGTATGCCATGCCCGCCACTTTGGTTGTGTGTATAGACTTTGTGCGTGCCAAGTGAGGATTTGCCCAGTGGTCTGAACCCCCATGGTCAGCGGAACCTGACAGCAGTGCATGACAGCGCTGGAACACATCAAGCGAGTGAAGAAGCACAAAGCACCCACATATGAGGAACCGGTGGTAGAGCCCAAAAAGGCTAGAGCCCCCATGAGGCAACCTCAGGAGTTTGTGCGAGCACCTGCAGCCGCCGCTGTGCAACCTCTTCCTCCACAGGTGCCACTATCCTGCCCATTGTTAGTATCAATTCTAGCATGGCCAAAACCAGCTATGCCTCACTGCCCTCATGAGCTGGATGCTCTGGCTTTGGTAGAGAATCCTTTGGCTGAACTGTCACTAGAGTTACGCAACAAAGTCATGGCCAACACTTCAGCACTGCAGCAGGAGCAGACAGTTGAGGCGCTTCAGGCACCTATGGTGGGCAACAAGGCTGGACTGAGCGGCCAGGGAGAGGCATGTTCAGCATCTGAAGTCCCTAAGTGCCCTAGGGCTAATCAGAGCCTCTTGGATAAGGGCAACCTGTTTAACTGGTCTTCACACTGAGCTCTTGCCTTCAATACATCATAGCACTCCTTGGCCGTCCCCTTGGTTTCTAGGCCTTCCTGTTTGGACTCTGAGATTGCGGCACAGAAAACACCAATGATCAGTCTGTTGTTGAACAGCCAGTTTGTGTAAGCATTGGCTCAGTGCTTGGGTTGGGGCTGGTAATTAGCCTGCTCAGATTCAATTCTGAGGCAAAGATGTATTGGTCAAGCTCACTCTGCTGGAGGAATATTTTGAGCTTGGTGGACCACTTGGTAAATTTGCTAGTTGTGCGGTCAAAGAGGGTTGCAGTAGAGGGCCAGTGTGCATTGAGCTTGGCTGGGTAGATGCAAGGGTTAAGAGAATCATTGTTCATTATGGTCAACATAGTGGTTGGTATGGAGGAGGGGAATACAGACCCCATTGGATGCAATTGCATGAGTATGCACAGAGATCAGGGAATAAGCACAAGTACAAAGGCAAAGATGATGATTACAATTGGTACCTGCAGGGTCCAAGAGAGAAAAAGATCCAAGATGTGATATGTGAAGAGAGAGAGAAAGGCTGAGGTGTACTTGAGCAACTAGACAAGTTTAGTATGTGATCAGCAATGGCCCATAACCTGTTAGAAACTAAGAATATATTACTCCTCGGTCCCATATAAGTGACTGAGTTAGTGGTCATACCTAAGAATATATTACTCTATGGTATGGTTAGTTAGTTTGTCTGTTTAACATGTTTTAAATTGACATACCCTCAGTCCTGTATAAGTGACTGAGGGTAGTCTCTATTATGAGTCTATATAAATATACATATGTGGACAATGGAGTCACTGTCCCTTTGCTGTCCCTTTGATGACAATGGGACCGATGGCCAATGGTCTAGTGGCTATGCATGAGCTGCCTCCAGAACACACACAACCCCAGGACATTCCCCCAACTCCCCACCACCTCCTCTGGTAAATGTCCTGTCCCCTACATGCCCAATTTCCCTGCTCCACCAACCCTGACCCCCAGCAATCACCACATTGACTCTATCTGATCCTATCATGCTGTGACCACCCACATCAACCCTGACTGATTCCACAGTGCCACAGCCACCCACATCACCTGGTGATCACTCTGGTGATCATGCCCAATGCCTGTGGCCAACACCCAATGTCAGACCCCTTGTTATGCTCTGCCACTTCCAGTCAGGCCTATACAGCAGGAGGCAGCCAATCAGTGATCTATATAGCAATTTGGCAATGTTGTCCTTTCCCTCTTGGGTTTGAGTGTCAGACTTTGGTTACCTCAGTTTTAGGTTCCATGGGTGTCAACTTTCTGTTCAAACTGGTGTATCACTTGATCTATGAATACAGACTGTGACAGGGCAACTTCTCCATTTGCTGTATCCCATTTGACTGATACTCCAGCAAGGTATTTGGTAGTAGCAAGGTCAGATATTGTTTATGCTTTGTACATCTGAGATTTCAAACAGTTGTTCTTGTCCTTGGTGCTGGCAATGGGTAAGAAGTTGTTGACATGGTTGGCCACAATCATGGTGCCTGTAACTGATTTCCTGTAGTCAATGCAAGACTCATTGGCTAGTTGCTTGAATCTCCATCCTCTTCAAATCCTTCTAGCTGCTCCATAAACTGAACTTCATTATTGGGTAATATTCCATATGAGAAAGTGGTCTTCAGTTCTATTTGCATTCTTCTGTTGCTGTGATCTGCAGTATGATACACCACAATTCCATGCACACACTTGATCTTGAAGACTGGCCACCCTGTTTACACTTTCTAATTCTTTAGGATCACCAAGCAAAGAACAAGCTTGTAGCCATGCGTGCTTGCTGTGAGCTGGGTCAATCAGGTGCTTGTGGGTGATTGATGTGTCTAGCTGTTCCTTCCTCAATTGTGGGTGCTCTGTTCTCTGTCCTTCCTTCTTTTCACCTCCTCTCACTTTCTCCGACTTCTGCCATCATTCTCTCTAGTCTATACATTTCCCAGGACCAATCTAGCTTGATCTTGGGCCATGTTTTACTAGGTAGGAGTACTTAACAAGCAGTTAGTTCATAGGCACAATAGTCTTAATATTGCTAATACCTTGCCTATATTGCCTCTGATTATCCTTGCTACTACTACTTGCCTTGATATTGCTATCCTACCCCTTATTGTTGCTAAAATGTAAGGTGTGCTCTGGAGGTCTATTGTTCTTGTTCTACCACAAAGTACACTATTTATAAGGTGCTAGAACACCATCACTAACTACATAAGGTAAGTCAAAATAATAAAGTCCAGACACAAGTAATGGAAAAGAAGTTGCCAATGGCATACATCAAGAACTACTAAAATTTATGGCATAAGAAATGGAAAAATCACTAGAGGGGCCAACGGCATCTGCCAGTTGATAGACAACCCTATAACCATAGACTACAAACAGCATAATGCATGGGGACCTGGTCACTTAAGCATGAAACCATCAAGGAGGCAGCTGTCTAGTAATGCTTCATCAAAGATAGGCAATGTTCCCAAGTTGCCAGAAGTAGGCAGGAGTCACTAAGGTGGAGTATCTGCCAATGGGCTGTCAACAGCATAAGTAATGTCCCTGTAATCTGGAGGCTGCTAATTGAGGAACTTGGCTACTGCTGATAAGATGGTACTGATCTAATTGTGATGCCAGATAAAAGTTGCTATGGAGACCTCCAGACCATCCCAGAGCAGTCCTGGAGGTCATAGGGGCCTCAAAAAAGGAGGTCCCCTGACAAGAACCTGACAAGACTGTTTCAGCATATGTGAAGGTTCTGTCAAAAGCAAAGAACTATAGCAAGTCAGGGGCAAGGGACAAGAACATGACATGGCATGAGAGCAAGCTGATGAATGAGAACAAGAGCAAGAGTAAGACATGCTTGGATGCAGTTGCCTTATAACTACCTTCCATTGTTATGGATCTGCTCCAAACTTGCACCTCAATTTTATAGAAATTGACAAATTGAATATGCAGCCAACATCTGACAGTCTATTCTTATACATAACATATATGTCTTATCTTCCAAAAGTCACAATGTCCATGATCAAGTCATAGCAATTGAAATTTACTACACTAATGTATTTCATTGTCTCTGATCTCAAGATAGTTACTTTGGCCTTTACACCATACTGCACAATGGACCTGCTACCCACTGTTTCTAGCCAATGTTTCAGTGGACTCTGCAATTCATGAACATGTGCAGATTGAGGAGTCATCTTTGTAGTAGTACTCCCTGAGTCTGACAGCATCTAGACTAGTTGGCCTTCTATTTTACTGTATTTACTAGAGTTCTCCTAATAATATGGTATCCCACACCCTCACTCAAAGGATAAGAGACTGACAGCTCATTGGTTGGATCAAAACCTAAGTTTTCATGAGACCAAGGAGGGTCTCAAGTCATGCTCATGTGACCACAAGACCTGGAGAACAATCATGGTATATTGTTCCTCAGGGACAAATGATCTCAACCATTGTCTTCTAGGTCAAAAAATCTCACAACCTTAGTAAACTATCAATGCAATAGCAAAGCAACTTGAGTCCATCTTATTACAGCACAAGCCACCCACCACTCCCATAGCTATTACTGTTCTGTAAAATAGCCATAGTCACGAAACACTAACAGAGGCACAAGCTTGTGGACCAGCTCGAAAGAGCTCCATTATATATAGATAGATCCGCATCAAACTCTTATCCAGGAAATTCACTGGCATCAAAATACGTATTATGATTCTGATTGTGTTTGATTGTATTTCCGATCAGACCCCTTAGATAAAAGCTATGTCAAAATCAGAGACAAAGCACCGCAGACGAGTAGGTGGGAAACAGCATAAATACAATGCTGAAACGGTTGTTCGCTGAAGGGAAACTGTCCATACGGAACGATGATGAAGGTAGGAAAAACTACCGTGTAAGGTTGTTTCAACGGGAAAGATTTGATCTGGATTTGAATATTCCTGGTGATTAATGGTGAGAATAATACGATATCTACATACTCGTTTGAACCGTTCATCGAACAACGTCACTGAGCACAGCACGTTAAGCATAGGTGTACAGTATGCGAACACCTCTAGATCTCGAAAGCGCAACGCAAACGGTGGTGGTCAGTGGCACTGTGAAAGTCGAACAGCACCGGTGCTCACAAACAGCTACTTCTTGTGTTTGTATGGAAAGTATCTAGAATTGATCTGTACACTAGACACGGGTCTTCAAAGTCCTTGAGCCTTTCTGAGGCGACTTTTTGGTAACTTTACGCAATTAGCACACGCTCACGAGACTTTTTGTCCATTCATCAAACCTCCCGTACTCTTCTCTTACACCATACTGCAACTTCTACAATATCTTCCAAACGTTCTGTGTAATTGCTCTACAAGAAAACGAAGAGATTTTAAAACCGCATTGACTACTGGCACCGTATGTTGAGACTGGCAGCTAGTTTCGGGAAGCGCGCAAGCGCTAAACAACTCAATGACCTGTGCAGACTCCTCTCATGTTTCAGAGATGCAATTTGAGGTAATCTGAAAGATGTGATGACCCTGGAGGACATAGCCTTGGTGCTCCTAACGCTATGCAAGGCAAGCATAGTGATACGTTTCGCTTTTCGTCACCATGATGTTTCACTTTTCGTAGATACCTTTAGTCCTGCTAGTCCTGCTATAAAGGTCCCTCAGTCAACATCTCTCCTCAGATAACAAGCAATGTCGCCCAATAACTCCTCTGCTAATCTGAAGAAAAACCTCGCCGATGTGGTTGTGCAGCCTATCAAGTTAGCACTCAAATCGCATGACGTTGTGTAGCTTATTGCTGAATCGCTGTCACACCTTTAGGACTCGAGATCAAGCCTCGCAGTTATCACAGAAAAGGTAGATTTCCTTCTCCGTGTGGACTGAAATTACTAACGTGAAATAGAAAGCACCAGGACCGTCGTAAAAATGCCGACCGCAGTATAAAATGCCGCATGTCAGTCTCAGACTTGATAGCGAAATTTGCAAGATTTGGGCGTCAGAAAAGGGGGCTGGGAGACCCCCCAGCTGACTACCCCTCACAAGCTACAAATCTGCCTCCAGGGGGCAAAGTCCCAAAAGACCCGAAAGACCCGAAAGGCCCGAAAGGCCCAAGATAACAACTTTACAAGCGTCTTCATCCGGCAGTCGACTCTTGGTTTTTGGCCTTCATACATCAAAGACACGTGCCCTGTACCTTTGTTGACGCAGCATTGCAGTATTGATAATATATTGGGTTAAATTATGATATAGTCGACTGAAGTTCGAGAATAAGAGAAACGTTACATAATAAGATGATGGTCATACCTGAAGTTCGAGAATAAGAAATAACTCACGCTATAAGTAGCTATGTATATATATCCATGTAGCGCTGAGACATGGATTGTAACTGGGCACCATGGTGTAGATAAAACAGTTTTAGTCCTCAGTGACTCCGTGTAATATGGTCGACTCAGATGTATATTTGTTGGATGATGGGAATCACGGACCCGCAGCCGACACGTGATCGTCACGTGTGGCTTGTCGTAAGGTTCAAGATATAGGTAGCTATAGCCCAATTGCGTGATATTGTCGCACAAATCATGAAAAGATAAATTTTTTTAAAAAAAAGAGAATTTCCTATTAAAGACATAGGTTGTCCGTTATTGCGGATTTGAGGCTGAGATTTGGGAAATCTCCGGAAAAGGTTTCTCGGGAGATTCCCGGGGCCTTCCTTTTCGCACTCAAATTTCCGTCCTCATCTACAAGATAGCTTACCACCTGGAATCCGAATTTTGAGAACAGGTGCCTTGGCAAGAATGGGCTTCAGTTTTGCACAATGCAAAACATTCCATTCGCCACCTTCCTCATGCCAATTTTGGCCAAAACTAAGTCCTAACTTTGCAGATTTGAGGCCTCTGATGAGGCAACCTTGGTCTGTAATATTGTGGATTTGAGGCTCAGCTACACAAAATTTGAGCTCTTGACAACCAAATTCTGAGCATTTGAGGCTATTTGAAGCAATCTGAGTCCCTTAATTGGAGTGGATGACAGGTTCTCAACCTATTTACGTATCGATTTGTTATATGTGTGATAGCACAAAAAACTACATTGTTGCCACTCATTGTATCCTCACCTCAGTAATTTTCAGTATGCCTGATGAGGCAAAAACACGGGAAGCTCTCTTGCATCAGGATGGTGGTGTTGATGGCCAGAGATTGCTGGGCAAGCACTGATGGTGGCGTCACTGGCCAGGGATTGCCAAGGTGGGCGCTGACGGTGGCGTGGGTGTCCAGGGTTTGCCGGGGTTGGCACTGATGTGGCATACATGGGCCGTAATGGGTGTTAATGGCCACTGATGTGCTGATGGCCGCTGGAGAGGGCTGGTCCAGGCCTGGGTTTGTGGGGTGAACCTGATGAGTTTGAGGGTACTGGGCCTGTAAGGGCGACCTCTGGGAGTTGCAGCTAAGTCACACAACTGGCAGAGGGGGATCCAAAGTGTATTAGAATAGTACCATACAACAGGAAATGTAGCTAATTACCTGGCAGAGGGGGATCCAAAGAGAACAAGTCTAAGG
>JAGGAU010000410.1:0-12701 GCA_017657275.1 Termitomyces sp. T108
GAGAAAAAGATGTCAGAAATTGAAAAACATATTTCTGACACCTTTTTCTCAGGAAACACACTACATTTCCTGAAGTGATGGAGGCACGTCCACCGCGAGTTGAACAGGGGGTTCGAGGAAGGCGGACTGTGCCAGGCAAGCAAGAAGCTTGCAGAGGCAAAGGAGCAATGTCAGGCGTGGGTGCGGTGAAGTGGACGGGAAGGTAAGGGGGAAAGGGATACGTATATGCGTAGGAGGCGCATGACCTGGAGGGAGGCTGACCGGCGGCATTGAGGGTCATTGGTGTCACTTGACGCTGGTGCTGTTGTCCGTGCATTCGATTGTGCAGAAGAGGAGAACCATATGATGTCGTGTAAGGAGACTAAACTAATTGTCATTCAAGCTCGCAAGTATGGTCCCTGGCCATTGATCACGTGCAGCTGAAGGCGCGGCGAAGCACGAAAGGTCTCTAAGATTCTTGCGAGGTCAACAACAGTTTCTACCCTTTAACGTGCTGATTCCATGAGCAAAGTGGTACAGGTGGTGATATCCTTGTGGTAAGTCCAGCAGGCTCGCTCACTACCAGACCATTCTACGGCTGCCATCCAGAAAAGCACAAATCGGTCCTCTGTGTGGTGCGCGCTCACAGCAGCCCAGACAGATGGGTAAATTATCTTGGCCTACCTGAGAGTTTCCCTTCCAAATGTAGTAAATTACTGTGACAGAGGCCCAAGCGTGAGAACGACTCTTTGTCATAAGTCATAAGTCAATGGAGGTGAGAAAGCAATCTTTCTTTCCCCCAACAAGTTTGATAACTGACGTTCGAATGCAGAATATTAAGACAGACCAGAA
Organism: Termitomyces sp. T108; assembly: GCA_017657275.1. Classification (NCBI taxonomy): domain Eukaryota; kingdom Fungi; phylum Basidiomycota; class Agaricomycetes; order Agaricales; family Lyophyllaceae; genus Termitomyces; species Termitomyces sp. T108. The sequence continues at coordinate 832 of JAGGAU010000410.1, forward strand.
ACAGCGCGGTTTGAGGATATTATCTTTGGGTATGCTCTTTGTTGACTGTGAGTCACGATTACTGATATTATCTGAACTATCATCTAGATGATGGTGGCGTACGTGGCTTATCTGAGCTTCTCATTCTCCGGGAAATCATGTTTCGCCTTATGCGTCGGGAGAATTTGGAGTCTCTGCCTAAGCCTTGTGATTATTTTGATATAATTGGTGGAGCTGGAACAGGAGGGTACGTGACAAGGCATCACTACAAAGTTAACTAGTCAATAATGGTATATCAGAGTCATTGCATTGATGCTTGGCCGACTCCATATGCCTATTGATCTGGCTATTGAGAAATATGTTTTGTTCAGCCAAGAGGTTTTCTCTATTGTCAGGAAATGGGGTTGGGCTGAGAAGTTCAAGGCAACTGTCTTTGAGTCTAGTATGAGAGCCATCTTACAATCTGCTGGATTTCCACAAGATGTTTTAATGCAAGAGGATAATCCTCTTTGTAGAAGGTACTTATTTTTTCTTTTATTTCTGTTTCTTAGCTAATGCTGTAATTACTTTTCAAGTTTTGTGGTGGCTCTTCCTTCTGCTAATATGACAGCAAGAATCTTTAGGACATACAAGGTATCAGCTAATCAAGGCTATAATTGTACTGTGGTTCAAGCTGCTCGAGCTACTACTGCTACTCCTAATCTTTTCAAGCCTGTGTTCATTAGTTCTGGCAGAGTCTCTGAATCCTTTGTTGGTGCAAATCTGCGCTATAGCAATCCAACTAAACTTGCTTTAGAAGAAGTTGAGATGGCTTTTGGTCGTTCTCAACCAGTGGCATGTTTAGTAAATATAGGAGCAGGAAATTCTGGTTCTATTTCTTGGGAGCTCAATAATGTTTTTGGTCCAAAAGTAATGGACCTTCTTCATCGAATAGCCACTGATTGTGAAGATCAAGCTGAAGATCTTGAAAAGAATTATATGCAGATATCTGGTTTCTTTCACAGACTTAGTGTCAATCAAGGTTTTCAAAAGATGGCTGTAGATGATTGCAATAAAGAAGGGGAAATTCAGTCACATACTATAGCTTATTTGCAAGAGGCCAAAATCACTGGTCAATTGAATAACCTTGTAAACATTTTACATGAATGTCCTCATAAGACTACTCTTGAGGCTCTTCGTATGTTATTCAGCTTGATTGATTGTCTTATTTGATGACATTTTTTAGGTGGTGGAACCATGTCTACCAATTTTACTAATAAAGAAACACCTTCTGAACTTATACAGGCACTTCTTCCCATTGTTCCTGCTCCATCTTCACTGTTCATTGGCAGGACGGATATTTTGTCAGATCTTGAAAAGTGTTTTGATCCTGATAAATCCTCATTAAAGATGCAAGTGCAAAAACACTATGTACTGTATGGTTTTGGTGGAGCTGGAAAAACACAAATTGCACTTGAATTTTGTCATAAATTTGAAAGCAGGTATGGAAACAGCAGCATTTTTACTAAGTTGTGGTCTAATTTGATTAATTAGATTTTTTTTGATACTTATGATAAATGCCAGTTCTAAAGCATCAATTGAACAGTCTCTGACTTTACTTGCTCAGAGTGCAAAATTGACTGGTACCACACCTGCTGCTGCTCTTACATGGCTTTGTTACCAAAAAGAAGAATGGTTGATGATTTTTGACAATGCTGATGACTCTGACTTGGATTTGAATGAATTCTTTCCAGCTTGCAATCATGGAAACATTCTTATAACAAGCAGAAATGAAGCACACAAAATATATGCACCTGAAAACCATCAGAGAATACAGGAAATGACACTTGAAGATGCATTAGCAGTTTTTTATAAAGCTAGTCAGAGAAAAAAAGATGAGGAGGAAGCCGCAAAGGAGCTTATCCAAGATTTGGGCTTTTTGGCATTAGCAATTGTTCATGCGGGAAGTTATCTTCTTCACAATCAACATATTAAAGTGAAGCAGTACCTTGAAAGCTATAAAAAGGACATGCCAAAATATCTTACAGGAACAAGAAAGCAAAAGATAGACAATTATCAACTTTCTGTTTTTGCTACATGGAACTTGAGTTATCAAAAGCTGGATGAAAAAGCAAAAGCTATTCTTATGTTTTGTAGTGTGCTACATAACTCTAAGATACCCATGTCAATCCTTGAGAGAGCATGGAAAAATCTACCAACTATTTGTGAAATAGACACACAAGAGTTACAGGCCTTTATCAAAAGGTTTACCACAAATAACAAAGAATGGAGTGATGAATTACTTGATGAAGCAGTTAATAAGCTCAGATCTTATTCATTGGTGGAAATACAAGGAGGAAGTGCTATGCTGCTTGAAATTCATCCACTTGTTCATAGCTGGGCTTTTGAATCATTATCAAAGGATGAAGAAAGAAAAGCCAAACAATGTGCACAACAGCTATTCTATTGTCTAGGGGAAGAAGGCTTGGAATATAATGATGCTGCTGAATGGGTACTGCATTTATGTGCATTGATGAATTGTTTGAATTATAAATGTGAAAATTACAAATTAGCAAAGAGATTGGGGAGGATTTTCTCTGTTGCATACTTTTGGAGTGATACTGAGAAGCTTCAGCAGCAAGTGCTAGAAAAGTGCAAAAAAGAGCTAGAGTATAACCATCCAGATACTATAGAAGCAATGTCTAATTTAGCTGCAACATACAGAAAAGGTGGAAAGCTAGAGAAAGCAGAGAACCTTGATCAGGAAGTGCTAAAGATTAGAAGAGAAGCTTTTGGAATGAGTCATCCAGATACTATTCAAGCCATGTCTAATTTAGCTGCAACATTTGAGAGAGGTGGAAAGTTAGAGAAAGCAGAGAAGCTTTTTCAAGAAGTGCTAAAGAGTAGAAGAGAGGCTTTTGGAACTAGTCATCCAGATACTCTTGATGCTATGTCTAACTTAGCTTTGACAATCAAGAAAAATGGAAAGCTAGAAGAAGCAGAGAAGCTTGATCAAGAAGTGTTGAAGGTTAGAAGAGAAGCTTTTGGAACCAGTCATCCAGATACTATTAAAGCCATGTCTAATCTAGCTTTGACAATCAAGGAAAATGGGAAGCTAGAAGAAGCAGAAAAAATTTTTCAAGAAGTGCTGAAGCATAGAAGAGAAGCTTTTGGAACCAGTCATCCAGATACTATTCAAGCCATGTCTAATTTAGCTTTGATAATCAAGAAAAGTGGGAAGCTAGAAGAAGCAGAAAAGCTTGAGAAGGAAGTGCTGAAGAGTAGAAGAGAAGCTTTTGGAACTAGTCATCCAGATACTCTTGATGCCATGTCTAACCTAGCTACAACATTCTGGACAAGTGGAAAGCTAGAAGAAGCAGAGAAGCTTGATCAAGAAGTGCTGAAGGTTAGAAGAGAAGCTTTTGGAACCAGTCATCCAGATACTCTTGATGCCATGTCTAACCTAGCTACAACATGTGGAAAGCTAGAGGAAGCAGAGAAGCTTGAGCAGGAAGTGCTGAAGAGTAGAAGAGAAGCTTTTGGAACTAGTCATCCAAATACTCTTGATGCTATGTCTAATCTAGCTACAACATTCTGGACAAGTGGAAAGCTAGAGGAAGCAGAGAAGCTTGATCAAGAAGTGCTGAAGGTAAGAAAAGCAGCTTTTGGAACCAGTCATCCAGATACTCTTGATGCCATGTCTAACCTAGCTTTAACAATCAAGAAAAATGGGAAGCTAGAGGAAGCAGAAAAGCTTGAGCAAGTAGTGCTGAAGAGTAGAAGAGAAGCTTTTGGAACTAGTCATCCAGATACTCTTGATGCCATGTCTAACCTAGCTACAACATTCTGGACAAGTGGAAAGCTAGAAGAAGCAGAGAAGCTTGATCAAGAAGTGCTGAAGGTTAGAAGAGAAGCTTTTGGAACCAGTCATCCAGATACTCTTGATGCCATGTCTAACCTAGCTTTAACAATCAAGAGAAATGGGAAGCTAGAGGAAGCAGAAAAGCTTGAGCAAGAAGTGCTGGAGAGTAGAAGAGAAGCTTTTGGAATGAGTCATCCAGATACTCTTGATGCCATGTCTCACCTAGCTGCAACATACAGAAAAGGTGGCAAGCAAGAAAAAGCAGAGAACCTTGATCAAATAGTGCTGAAGGTTAGAAGAGAAGCTTTTGGAACCAGTCATCCAAATACTATCAAGCTATGTATAACCTAGCTGCAAATTTTAGGAAAGGTAGAAAGAAAAGGAAGCCTAAAAGCTTGATAAAGAAGTATTGATGCTTAGAAGAGGCTTTTTGAACTAGTTATGCAGATATTATTCATTAAAGCCATATGGTAAATGTTTATAAAGAAATACAAAAAAGTGAACATCATTTCTTGTGGCAAAAACATTTCTAACATGGTGACTCAATAAGTTATAAAAAGCATTAATAATCTATTATTTTGTTATTTTGCTTATTAACACATAATTTATGTTATACATGCAGCATATGTTACTATTACATGTTCCCAACAGATTTCTTAATGTGAGAAAGTTGAATTCAACATCTAGCATAACTCACACAGTATGAACTGTAGCCTGTGTGCAACAAATTTATATAAATTTTATACCTCAGAACTAGTTCATTAACTTGCAATCAATATTGTCAACTGAATGATGAAAATATTTACTATATAGGCAAAAGGTGTGGAAATCTGCATGACATAAGTGTTATGACCCACCCCCAGAACACACTATGACACCCTGGAACACTCCTGCTGACTCTCCAAACAACCACAATAATTCCAACTCACCACACTCACCCCAGCACTGACCCTCTGACCCTGACTGGCAGACCACCCAGCAATTACTACCCATAGATTGCAGATCCTCAACCCTGACCTAATCCATCATCAGCTCCCAGCAACTGCCATGCTCAGCATCTGCATCTGCCAGTCCTGACAAACCCCATGCATACCATCCAACACCCAGCAATCACTCCAGCAATCATGCTCAACACCCAATATCAGGCCACTTAATATGCTGACCCTGCTTCCCATCAATCCTGATCAAGTCCATTCAGCAAGGAGTCCTGACATACAGTCCCAGATGCCTTGCCAGTACATCCCAGAGCTCTATACAGTACATCTATACAGTGCTCCAGGATTGATCTGACTCAGCTTGGGACAAGTCCTCCTCTTTGAGTATTTAAGATGTAGGTAGCCACTCTATATGGGTAATCTTGATATTGCAAATATTATTGGTCCATTGCCCTCTTACTTGTCTGTGATTTGCCTTGTCTATCTTCATTTGTTTTGTGAACTTTCTATTTTTGTGCTCAATTCTCTTTGAACCTCTGAACTCATCTCAATCTCATCTCATTCTTGTTATCTCTCTTATCTCTGACTTCTATTTTGCCTTAAAAGTTCTTTCAAGCTCATCTTGATCTCCTGTCTTGCCTCACTTTCCCCAGACCATCCCTGGACTTATCCTATTGCCTTCCCATTAACATCCTTTGCCCTGGGACACCTTGTACAATCCTGGACCTACTCTAGTATCCTGGGACTACCACTGTAAGGGCAACCTCCAGAGGTTGTGGCTAAGTCATGCAACTGGCAGAGGAGAATCCAAAGTGTATTCAAACAGTACAATATGACAGGAAATGTAGCTAATTACCTGGCAAAGGGGAATCTGAAGAGAACAAGTCTAAGGACTCTTCTGCTAGAGCATGGTGCATCAGGCATAGGCATGGAGGCATGGGAACATACTGTCATGACTGCCACCACCGCTGGCACCCAGCCCTGACCCCAGCCCTGGTATGTCTAAAGTCATCAGACCAGCTCCACAAAGCCCTGGGCCTGGACTGCTACCACCAAGACCAGCCATCAGCGGCTATCGACCCCCATCACCGTCCATGCATGCCACATCAACACTGCTCCAGCAATCCCTGACCACCCACGCCACCATCAGCACTGACCCCGGCAATCCCTGGCACATCACCGCTCATCAACGCCACATCAGCACTGATCCCAGCAATCCCCGACACCCTCTCCATCTGAACTAGGCAGTTCCTGTGCACCTCACATCAATGCATCACACCAGCCTGAACTCCGTGCCCCACACCTTCTCTTTGGTTGACTCCTTGCCTCCCCACATTGTTCATACTTCCCGTGCTCCCAAAGCAAGACCCTTCCTTTGTGAGCTTCTTTTATGCTACTTGACTGATGCCAACACCCACAGTGTCCTTGCACAATCCCTGGGCTTCAGCAAGAGCCCCAGTACTTCCATGCTGCTTTATGCATGGACCCCGGGCTCCAGCAAGAACCCCTGCACCGTGACTTGCCATGGAGCCCAGGCCTGAGCCCTGGAGCATGCCTGCCCCCTTGTATATAAGTTGTAATGTAGCTTATGGTACACTAGTGTTGATATTGCATAGCTTCCCTGGTCTCTAGCTTGTCTCAGTTATTATTTTGATCCATCTCCCTTATCTTGCCTCTGTTTCTTCATTATCTCGTACTTGACTTGTTCTCATTCCTCTTATCTTATCACTTGTCTTGTCTCACCTCCAATCTATCTGTTTCTCGTCTCTGGCCTCTTCCTCTAAGTTCCTCTTTCAGTTTCTCTCTCTCCTTTTCTTCCTTCTTGTCTCTTTGCCCTTATTCTCTTCAAGTCCCTGACTCTTCCACCATCCCCTCTGTCTTTTCCCAGCCCCGGGACTTAGCGAGTCCCATGTCTGAACCCCAGCCCGCCTACCACTCTCTTCTGGGACTTATTCCCAGCTCCGGAGCTCGTCCCTGGACCCTGGAGCTCCCTCGACAGCCCTGTGGACCAGTCTTGGTCCCTTGGTGTCAGGTTCTCCTGACCACAGGGGCTCAGACCACTGGGCAAATCCTTACTTGGCAAACACAAAGTCTATGTGCACAACCAGAGTTGCAGGGCACAGCGTAGAGACTGGGGATTAGGAGAGAAGAATGAGTACAGAGGGACTGAGACTAGTCCAGAAGGCTATTGAGTGAGTTCCAGGAGTCAGGAATGAGCTCTGGGGCTGAGAATAAGTCCCAGGGAGTGAGTGCTGGCAGACCAGAGGTCAGATGTGGGACTCATTGAGTTCCAGAGTTGAGGTCAAGGGGAAAGGGAAAGGGTACAATCGTAAGAAATCGGAGACTTGGAGAGGAAATGGAGACAGAGGGATAAAGAAAGAGAAAGAGGAAGAGACTTCAAGCTTGGAGAGGGAATAAGTCCTGGGGAGCAAGTGCTGGTGGACTGGAGGTCAGACGTGGGACTCATTGAGTCCTGGAGTTGAGGTCAAGGGGAAAGGGCAGGGGTGCGATCGGAAGAAGTCGGAGACTTGGAGAGGAAATGGAGACAGAGGGATAAAGAAAGAGGAAGAGACTTAAAGAGAAAGAGACTTATAGAGGAAGAAACTTAGAGAGGAGGACTGGAAGAGGGAAGCAGATAGATTGAGTCAAAAGTGAGATGAGTAGTATGAGAGCAGAGAATAATATGAGTTGAGTACAAGATGGGTGAGAAATAGACATGAGACAGGTAGAATCAATGGAAATAACAAGAGTACAAAGGCTGGACTAGAAACCAGGAAAGATTGGCAATATCAACACTATTGTACTGCAGGCTATGCTATGACTTATATATGGGGGGCCAGGTAGGCTCTGGACTACAGGCCTAGGCTCTAGGGTGCATCGGATGGCTGTCAATGATGTTGACGGTGCTGGGGATGGCTGGTCTTGGTAGCAGTCTGGGCCCAGGGCTTTGTGGAGCTGGTCTAGAGAGCTTGGGAGTTCTAGGACCAGGGCTGGATACTGGCAGTGGTTGGTGGATTACCAGTGGTGGTAGCAGGTTGTGACAGGTGGTAGTGCTTGTTGTCCTGGTATGGGGTCAACTGGAGCTGGCAGGAGCTTGACTAAATTGAAGGCTGGGTGCAGCTGGCACATTCTAGGAGGCAGGCAAAGTCGGTAAGCCAGGGGTACCACTTGCCTTTCCACTATGTATGGTCCCAGCTGGCAGTGGGACAGCTTCTTGAAAGGTTGTGTAGTGGTGATGTCCAAGCTGTCCAGGTAAATACAATCTCTGAGCTTGTACATGGGGGTTGGAAGCCATTCATGGTCATTGTCACGACCTGCCCCCACTACCAGTAACCCACCAACCACTGCCGGTACTCAGCCCCGGCCCTGGTACCCTCAACCTCACCAGGCCAGCTCCACAAACCCTGGGCCCAGACCAGCCCTCTCCAATGGCCATCAGCACATCAGCAGCCATCAACACCCATCACTACCTGCATATGCCACATCAGCGCCAACCTCAGCAATCTCCGGCTGCCCATGCTACCATCAGCGTCTGCCCCGGCAATCCCCAGCCGCTGATGTCACCATCAGTACTTGCTCTGGCAGTCCCCAGCCGCTGATGTCACCATCAGTACTTGCCCTGGCAATCCCCAGCCCATCACTGGCAACCCCTGATGCCCTCCTTTCCCAATTAGGCAACCATCATGACTTGTGCATCAACACATCACCCCAGCCTGAATCCCATGCCCTGCACCTCCTCTTTGGTCAACTCCTTGCTTTCCTGTATTGCCCATGCCTCTCGTGCTCTCAGAGCAAGACCTTTTCTTTGTGAGCTTCCTTTATGCCACCCAACCGACACCGACACCTACAGCATCCTTGCATGGTCCCCAGTCTTCAGCAAGAGCTCTGGTATGTCTGTACTGCTCCTTGCATAAACTCTGGGCTCCAGCAAGAACCCCTGCACTGCAACTCACCACAGAGCTTGGGCCTGAGCCACGGAGCATGCCTGCCCCCCTTGTATATAAGTCGTAATGTAGCATCTGGTACAGTAGTGTTGATATTACCCATTCTTCCTGGTCTCTATCCAGTCTTGTATTGTTTCCGTTGATCTCATCCATCTTGTCTCTATCTTTCCATTGTCTCGTACTTGACTCATTTATTACATTCCCGTACTACTCGTCTTGTCTCGTCTCAATCTATTTGCTTTTCCTCTCCGGCCTCCATCTCTAAGTTCCCTTCTCTGTCTCTTCTCTCTTTCTCCTCCTCTCTTTCTCCTTGTTTCTTTGTCTTCATCCTTTTCAAGTCTCCAACTCTCTCAATCGTCTCCCACCTTTCTCCTTTCATGCCCTAGCCCTGGGACTTAATGAGTCCCGCATCTGAACCCTGGCCCACCTACACTTGCTTTCCCAGGACTGATTCCCAGGCCCGGAGCTCATTTCTGGCCCCTGGAGTTCCCTTGATAGCCCTTTAGACTAGTCTCAGTCCCTCCATACCCGCTTTTGCCCCCTCAATCCTGGTCTGTACACTATGCTTGCCACTCCAGTTGTGTGTACAGACTTTGTGCACGCCAAGTAAGGATTTGCCCAGTGGTCTGAGCCTCCATAGTCAGCAGAACCTGACAGTCATAGTACTGGGCCATGTTGTCCTTTATCTTGGTCAAGGCTTCCTTAGCTTCTTCCTGAGCTTCACACATCTGGTCTACAAACTTGTTCATGGACTTGTTTTCTGATTGCTATCCTGGAGGTTTGAATCTCATCTTGAGGTGGCATCCAGTGTCTAGGAAGAATGGGGAGACCTTGGTGGCAGAGTGAACATGGTTATTGTACTGGAACTCTGCCTTCAGGAGGAGCTCATCCCAGTCATCCTGCCACTCATTGCAGAACAGGTGGAGGTACTGTTTAAGTTCTTGGTTGACCCGTTCTGTCTGGCTATTGGACTGGGGGTCATATGTGGTGAATGTGTGGAGCTTGATGTAGAGCAAATGGTAGAGCTCATGGGTGAACTCCATCACAAAATGTGGACCCCTGTCAGAGACATAGGTGTCAGAGAGAGAGGCAGAGACAGAGACTTAGAGAGGGAGACTGGGAGAGGGAAACAAAATAGATTGAATTGAGGACAAGGCAAGTGATAAGAGAGTAGAAACTAGAACAAGTCAAGTACAAGATAAATTGGGAAATAGAGATGAGATAGACAAGATTGATAGAAATGATAAGAGTATGAAACTGGACTGGAGACCAGGAAAGATGGGCAATATCAACACTACTGTACCAGATGCTATGCTATGACTTATATACAAGGGGCAGGGAGGCTCCGGAGCATGGGCCCAGGCTCTGGGGCGAGTCATGGTGCAAGGGTTCTTGTTAGAGCCCAGGGTTTGTGCAAGAAGTTGTGCAATGGTGCCAGGACTCTTGCTGAAGTCTGGGGATTGTGCAAGGCACTGCAGGCATTGGGGTTGGTCAAGTGGCATAAAGGAAGCTCACAAAGCATGGGTCTTGCTTTGGGAGTGTGTGGAGGCATGGAATGTGTGAGGAGTCGACCAAGGAGGAGGTGCGGGCATGGAGTTTGGGCTGGAGTGATGCGTTGATGCATGAGTCATGATAGTTGCCCAATTGGGAAAGGAGGGCATTGAGGGTTGCCAGTGATGGACCAGAAATTGCTGGAGTTGGTGCTGATGGTGGTGTTGGTGGCCAGGGATTGCTGGGTCAGGTGCTGATGGTGGCGTTGGTGGCTGAGGACTGCCAGGGCCAGCGCTGATGTGGCATGCATTGGCAGTTATGGGTATTGATGGCCGTGATGTGCTGATGGCCACTGGGAATGGCCAGTCTTGGTAGCAGTCTGGGCCTGGGTCTTATGGATGAGTTTGGGGGCACCAGAACTGGAGCTGGATACTGGCAGTGGTTGGCAGCATACTGGTGATAGAGGCCGAACAAGGCTGAGGACAGGAAGCAAGAAAAACCCCTGATTTTTCATCATAATGCTGCCAGCAGGAAGCGGCAATGGAAGCGGCAATGGTAGCAGCAGGAAGAGCTCGGTAGCAGGACTGGTAATCACTCAATAGCAGGAAATGGAAGAAAGGAGCGGGTCAGGTACCGCTGATCTGCAACAGAGGAGAGTCATACTATAGATGCCTACAATACCAGTGGGAAGGGAAAGGGATCAATGGGAATCTTAGACTTTGTGGTGAGGAGGTGAAGCAGAGCAGAGCTGCCAGGTGTCCTAGGTGAGATAGTCTAGGGTAGGGTGGTTGCAGTGGGCTACCAAAAATACTATAAATACTGTACCATATCATGAAAATTGACAAAAAAAACTTTCCTACAAGAGTAGAGATTTAAGTCTTCCATGTTTCAAGCCAGCCCTTCTTTGGCAACCCACCAGTGTTATTATCTGTCCTGTCTGCATTGTTTTCCATTCTGTTGCTGTTACTAGTAGTGTGTCAAACCCTCAAAATAAAAACTTTACTTCTGATGGTAACATCTAAAGTCCTTTTTGTGTTTTACTAATTGTCACACCTATTGCACAAACCATATCAACAATCAAGCACAGGACAACTGTGCAAAATTCCGCAAATAGGGAGCAAGTGATGCTATCACTGATGGTGGTGGCAGATCATGACAGGGAGGAGGTGCAGCTGACCCACTGAAAGGTGGCATTGGGGCTTGGTCCAGAGGCACAGGTCACAGATGCTAGTGTAGGACCCAATATAATAGGACATCTGGGGCCACCAGTGGTTCTTGTCACGACCCACTCCCGGAACTCGCCCACCACCCCGGGACAAGACCACCGACACCCCGCACCCCCCCGGGACAACGCCAACCGCCCCGCTGCCCATCACGACACCTGTCACTCCCGGGTTCGCCACCCCTTCGACCCTGATGCCCGGCAATCACCGCGACCCTGGAACGTCCGCATCAACCCAGAACTTCCCGCGACACGGGCCGCCCTCAGACAGGTCACCTTGGCATCCCCTGGTGATCAGTCCCGTCACCCGGCAATCACTCCGGCGATCACGCCCGACACCCGCAGTCATGGCCCGACCCTCATCACCCACATCACCCGGCGATCACCCCGGCGATCACGCCCGACACCCGACATGGAACCTGGCTGAGCCCGCCACCCTGGAGCCCGTAGTACTTAAG
>JAGGAU010000411.1:0-12650 GCA_017657275.1 Termitomyces sp. T108
GCCTGATGCGCCGCACTCTGGCAGAGGAGTCCTTAGACTTGTTCTCTTTGGATTCCCCTCTGCCAGGTGATTAGCTACATTTCCTGTTGTATGGTACCACTCTAATACACTTTGGATTCCCCTCTGCCAGTTGTGTGACTTAGCCGCAACCTCCGGAGGTCGCCCTTACAGTTGGTGCTGATGGTGGCATGGGCAGCCAGTAACTGCTGGGGTTAGCACTGATGGTAGCATGGGTGGCCGGGAATTGCTGGGGCTGGTGCTGATGTGGCATGAGCAGCGGTAATGGGTACTGATGGCCGCTGATGTGTTGATGGCCACTGATGGTGCTGATAGCATTGGAGATGGCTGGTCTTGGTAGCAGTCTAAGCCTGGGGCTTTGTGGAGCTGACTTGGTGAGGATGGGAGTACCAGGCCTGGAGCTGAGTACCAGTGGTGGTGGTGGATCATGATAGTCCCAGGCCACTCAGTACCAGGAGTCAACCTAGTTGTCAGCTGGCCTTCTTTCTGCTAAGTTGTCAATCTAATCCATCAGGGTAGCTTGCAGCCCTTCCTAGAAGATGAGGCAGAGCTGAAGGCCATCAGAGTAGTTGGCCTGCTCTACTAGCGTTTGGAATGAGTTGATGTACTCATCTAGGGACCTCTTGCCTTGCCCATACTAGTTCTTATCTTGTAAGGCTAGTGCTGCAGTCTTGGCTGGGTTTTGGAGGAAGAACTTGTCTTGGAACTCTTATTTGAACACAGTCCAGTCTGTGAACTCTGCAACTCACCTGGGGCACTGGAAGACTCTCATTGCATAGGTTGCTGCTCATCCAGACTTCATGTAAGACAAGACCCATGCAATCTCGAGGGGTGGGCTGAGATATAGAAACAGGAGGCTTAAGTCTGGTGAGGAGGCAACAAATAGGGACCTGGAATATTTGGCAAGCTATAGGGGGCCTCTGGACCAGAGTTAGAAGACTTGTTCTGCTGTAAGAGCAACCTCCAGAGGTTGCAGCTAAGTCATGCAACTGGCAGAGGGAAATCCAAAGTGTATTAGAACAGTACAACACAATAGGAAATGTAGCTAATCATCTGGCAGAAGGAAATTCAAAGAGAACAAGTCTAAGAACTCCTCTACCAGGGCACAGCACATCAGGCGCAGGTGCAAGAGCATGGGAACCTACTGTACAGCATGACTGCACCTAAACTCTAACCCTAGAGGAGGTCCAGAAATATCCAGACCACTTCAGAACAGTTCCCAAGGTCCCAAAATGGAAGTGCAGAAATCTCCAGACCACTCCAGAACAGTTCCAGAAGTCCCAAAATGGAAGTCCCCTAACAGAGATCCAAAGTATATTAGAGTATATATCAACAATATCATAATAGCTATTCCCCTGGCAGAGGCAGATCCAAAGAAAACAAGTCTATAGATCTCCTATGCCAGGATGGATGCTTCTGGGGCTCCAGAGGCATGGAAAACAACTGTCATAACAACAGACAAATTGTAATGCTAATCTAAATAGCAAAAACTTGGAAACTGCCTCAATGTAACAAGATTGTGTTCTGGTGCCTCATGTGACCAGCTTAGTCATGGGCTGGGTGTTCAAAGAGTGACTAAGCATCTGGGTGCTTGCTAAGCCTCCTGAAGCATTGGCCACACTTGTTTGAACAATAACTACAGGACCAATAGATAGAGTTGAAAGAGTAGAAGCAGTAAGATGGAAGAATAAAGCAAGAAATAAAGAGATGAATGAAGGCAGAAGGAAGGAATGAGGAGTCTCCTGACAAACATGTTTCCAGCTCTCTGGGAGCATAGGTTTCAATGCAAGCATCCTGTCAAGTTTTCAATTTTCATGCAGTTTCCACACTTGCAATCCTTTCTATTCTGATGTGTTGAGTTGTTTATTACTGTTACCAGTTCTTCTGCATCTCTGAGAATGTGGTTCTCTTTCAGGCATGTAGCTACTCTATCAGCATTCATCCTCCAAATTTTCAGATCTGCTGATCTGTAGTACTATATAGATATTTCAGAAAGTATGTTGTGCTCTAGTTCAATGTTCTCCAGCCTCACATTGAACTTTTGTGCCATTAAAAACAGTTTTGTCATGTTAGAGTATTTTGCATGCTTGGTAAATGTTTTTGTTTTCCATATCTCAAGAAAAAGATTCATCCTGATGTATATGTCTGCATATTCCTGTGACTTTGAGACATTCATGGCCATGAGTATATCAGCAATACAAGGGTCAGTTTAGTCCAAAATTCAGGACTGATATAGATAGCTTCTTATTAGTCTCAATGTCCACTAAAGCCTGGCCTCCTTCTGTGATACTTCTAAATAGCATCTGTCCATCAATCTGTTACTTGTTTGTCCAGTAACTTCTCTATGTGTCTTGGCATGTTCTGAACTTGAACCAGGTACTGGGACATCCCTGCAACCACCATCTGTGCTATCAGTCATCTTTCCTCTATTGTGGGATGGCTTTTCTCCCAGGTTTCTAGGGCTTTGTCAATTTTTTCCAATTGTGTTAGTCCATGGAAAGCTAACTTCTATATTATTCCCAAACTATGCACCAGATTCTTCTTCTATGATGATAAAAAAATATATCCAGAGATGCAGGACTATCTTATTCTATTCCCCAGCTCATTACAAATTCTCTTCTTAATTACTTGATACCTAGCAGAATGATCTTTGTCTTGGAAGTATTGAATCTTGCTCTACACCAATCTTCAAGTATTTCCTCAATGGTCAGAAGGTCATCTTCCTCCAATAGAAAGGTGGTGTTCTTGTCCACAAAAAGGTTTGCAATGAGGTTCTCCTTATGTCCTTAAATGTTAAAGCTGTTTAGATTTGAGTTTTTCAGTGAAGCTGCCAGGGGTTCTATTGCCAAATCAAACAGAAGACAGGATAAGAGTCTGGATAGTTCTAATAAAGCCTTGTAGAATTTCAAAAGGGTCCTTCACAGGTATCTATGATTGAACTTGTTGTACATCTTCTCTTGGTATGATGCAACAATTATTTAATTTTCCTTTGCAGCTTCACATAATGTATCATCATTCTAATTAGTTTAGTTTGCTTGGTTATGCTGCTTCTAAGAATAAAGCCAACTTAGCTTGGGTGTATCAAATTTGTGATGGCATTGGCATCAGCCAAAATCTTGGTTAGGAGCTTATAGCCTGCATAAAGACAAGTAATAGGCCTATAGCTTGCTATAGTTCTTTCATTTTTCTTGTACAGCAGGCACATAAATTTGTCACTCATATTCATAGTCTTGGATATTTATGAAAACTCTCCTCAGGAGGTCTGATATGTTGAAAGTTGTGCATTGCAATTTTTCTTCCTAGTTCAACCTTTAGTTATTAATGTATTGGGTATTTAGAGACTTCCAATTTTGATATAGAATCCTGTCAAGGCCCAGAGCAGAGCTGTTTTTTGATTTTTTCAGAGCATTTGCTATTTCATCTCTCAACACCCTGGCTTCAAGATTGTCAACCTTCTTTGTGCTCATTCTGGTGCTGATATATCTAGTACTACCCAATACTGTCTTCGAGTAGTCCTAAACAAGTTCTGACATTCTTGCTGAGTTGTTTTTGTACTGTTGGTGTGGTTGTTCAGATGCAACATCACCATTCTTTCTCAATACATGGATCATGTTCCAGGGCTTTGCCATAGTTCAAGATTTCTTGTTCCTTATAATGTGGTGTTTTGATGCCCACCTAACTTTATCAACCTGCAGGACTTTCCTGTGAGCTAGCTGTACTGAGACCAATGAAGTGGTCCATTCCAGAGATACCTGATGGTTTGGTGCTCCATTCTCTTGCTGTCTCTAAAATGTAGTTGGACAGGTCAATTTTGTCTAGTCTAGACATCACAGACATTGCTTCCTAGATTTATGTATGTGTAGGATCTTTGGGAGGGGAATATGTCTCTCTAGCCATTCCTCAATCTCAATTTTTCCTTGAGTCCAAGGCTTTCAGTGCCTCTTCTGGGTCAGTTCTCAGTTGAGAGCATCCTCAACCATATTGATGTCTCCAGCCATGACATCTATCTTGATTCATGCATTTTTTATAAAGAATTCTTCCAAAGTACACTAGAAGTCTCTGTTTTCAACACTGGAGTCATTTGGTGTGTGGACTACTAGTTTTCTAATGGATTCTTCCCTGTGCCAGGTTGTTGCAATCAGTATTGCTCTACCAGAACAATAACTTTTATTCTGTCATTGTCTGTGTTGGCCAGATTGCAATTCAGTACAACTGTTACCCCCCCCCCTTTCCAGGCAGATTTGAGGGGTTGGCCAAGGGTAGACTTTGAGTCTTTTTCCAAAGAGGTTCTTGACCTTGTTTCTTTTATCTGTGAGGCTCCTGTATCGACAGTAGTCCAATTTTCTTTAATCTCTCATGAGCTGGTTTACATGGTTCCATTATGTTCCTGATTTGGAGGTGCTTGTAAGCATGTATCTCCATATGAGGGGGCAATTTAGATAGTGGCTTTGGTGTTCTTTTTCAATCTGTGTTAGATGGGTTGCATCATTTCTACCTCTAAATTTGGGTGATCTACAGTATCTCACAAATGATGAAGCCATTTAAGTCAGGGATTGTAGGACAAGTCCAAGGAAGGAGTGTGTGGGGAAGACTGTTTTCCTTGCCCCTCTTTGAATCAATAGATGCCATGGTTCTATAGGGAATCCTAATTGTTAGCAGGATGTGAGGCCCAATTGGTCCAGAATATGTATATATTGACCTGTTGTCTTTTAGTGCAACCCCTTACTTTGGAGGTCCACCTCTGTGATCCCTGTGACTAGTTTTTGGGCTAGAGCAGTGACTGACCCTACTGTTCCCCTAGCCTTTTAGATGTGTGAGCTGATGCCTTTGGTACTATGACCTCTAATGTTATTTTTTCATGATTGAGTACTTGATAAGACTTGCTGAGCTGCCAACCATGCATGTTTAGGGTGAGACATTTCAAGTCTTCAGGAGGGACATTGCTGTCAAGGTATGCCCAAAAGCCTGTGAGGCAGTGAACAGGTGCTTCCAGCTTTAGCAGGACTACTGCATCACAACTTTCTGTAGACTGCCAATTTTTGGTCTCCAGACTGGTCTCCAGACCATGGCATCAAGCTTACATGTACCACATATAGCAATTATATCTCAGCTCTTTGCCTTTTGGATGAATTGCTCATCCCAAGGTTTCAAAGCCCACAATTAGAGAACCTTAGCTAGCACTGAGAAAGATAAAATCAATCTCATTTTTTGGTGTAGAGGTTCCCTAGGTAGGGATATTAGCTAAGAAAACCTCTTCTGCATTGTCTATAGTTTGTGCAATCCCTTCTCTCAGTTGTCTGGCTTGTTGTCAGTTGAGTGGAGGGTTTATGGCCTAGTTATCCTGAGAGGTTTGGAAATGGGCAATTTGGTGTGTTGTAGTTCATGAATTTACAGTTAATGCAGAGTAATTTATCCTTGCCTCCAAGGAGATACCAAAATCAGCTGTCACCATTGGGTAGGTGCAGGAGCATGGAAGCTTAATCAGTTTAATGTAGTCATCATCTTCCAGGCTCACCTTGTGGAGGTGAAGGCTCCATCCACAAGATTGCCTCCATTTCTTGAGCTTCTTTTTACTTCAATTAATCTGACTGCAATCATACACTATTGCACAAGTAGCATCTAGATATCTTAAGAAATCACATTTTACAACCCCACTGTGGTTTTACAACCAGTACATGTGATAGTATAGCAACACGCCAAAGAATATATAGCAACATGCTGCAAGGAGAGATGAAGTCTAACTCACCTTGATGTGATACATTCTGCAGAAGGCATGCAGAATATTGACCAACTGATTGTCAATCATTGTCAGCATGTGGCGCCTGTCAAAGTTTTACCCAGGCACACTGCTGGCACTGGAACATGTTTCAATTGGAAAAAGTGTAAAAGAAACCTGTTATGCCATTTCCAAAGTGCCAATTTCTGACAGAAAAAGGCATTTCTCTTTGTTTCAAGACTTTTTCCTTCAGAAATTGGCACTTTAGAAATGGTATAACAGGTTTCTTGTGCACTTTTTCCAATGGAAACATCTTCTGGTGCCAGCAGTGGCATGGCCAACAGTAAACACCTGGCCAGGGTAGTAGAGGATACCACGAGTGAGACACTTAGAGCTTTGTCTATTTAGCTAGAAGCATTGCTAATTCGATATCGCTCCCGCGTGTCCTCGACTGTGATGGTTCGAAATGAGGGTAGGCCTCAGTCACACTTCTTGTCACACGTCAAAATGCATAATGAAGTCACATGGCTTTATTTTGTGGGCACTAGACCGAATCTCGTCTACTTAAATGTAGGCCTCAAAAGGACTCCCGCATCCCCAATTCTCCGCGCACTAGATTAACGTAATATCCATGGAAGATCTCGCTGCGAAAGTGAGTAAGCCCATGCATGATGTGAAGCATATTTCTCGTGGTAATTTCAAGGCTGACATGCTTGACGCTTTCATCATCTCTAACGATCGCAGACACTGTAGAGTTGCATGGAATAACACCATCCAATAATGTGATATCGGGGATACGCTCTTCGACCTCTCCTTTAAACGTCTGGAACTGGGTGTGCACCGGGATTTTCTTGCAGAAATTCAGAGTTTCTTCGAGTTCTTGAGGTGCCAGCTTTGGATCTATATCAGCAGCGCCTTGAATTACTGACATCAAGGAATGACGTCAACAGTAAACCGTCAGGAGCATTCATACATACTTGGACGTAGAAGTCGAAAGGCTCTGTCAAAATTATCCTCGTTCACTTCCGTCAAAATATCCTCGTTTTGTGCTCTGATCTGCTTGTAAACGCCAAGGACAGTGATCAGAAACCTGCAGTACGATCTTCAATAGAATCTCCAAGTATTTTGCCTCGTATGGTTCATACCGTGTGTATGAAACTCCGAATTTGGTATTGTGGTATTCAACAGCTCTTGCCTCAGTGCAGTCCCCTCGGATAGAGGCAGCAATGGTACATGCAGCGGAAAGACCTCCGGTGAAGGCGAGATGAACGCCAGAGGAAAAGAGTGGATCAATAAATGCTTTTTCAACATTCAACTTTGACCAATATTCATACTTTAGCAAGAGACACACCTCCTGCATCGCCGGCAATGCGATACCCAGGGCCTGCATAGTGAGATGCTGAGTAACTGTTGTCGCCGGCGGATTTGATTTTACTGATTAGTTTTGCCTGGGCCAGGAATTGCATGAGTTTGGGAGCTTGAGCTAGCTGATCGATGTAGAGTCTCATAATTGGATCGTCAACATCATTGCTAGCCAAAGCCCGTTTCTCTGCGTGAGATTCTTTGGTTATAACGACACCAACGGACGTGGTTCCGTCGTGTAATGGAATATACCAGGCCCATCCAGACTCATCTACGTCAGAATGTAAACTCTAGGTTGGTATGTATGCCATTGATGAAATCCACACGGACTTGCCTATGAATGCTTCGAACCAAGGCGCATTCTCTCTGTTTGTTCCTGGCGCATATCGACCGCCACCTCTCCAATATCCCCAATGTGCCATATTCATCAGGGATTTCGTGAAACGGCGATTCTTGAGGTATTTTGTTGACATGATACCTGCCCGACCAGAAGCGTCGATCAAGTATTTGAAATTGATCTCTCTGGATCTATTGCACTGAGTCTCATAGATGGCAGACAGGGGTTGTTCACCAGAAAATGTGATCCCAGTGACCCTGAGTCCCTCAAAGACTTTAACGCCTGCGGAAGCAGCATGACGCAATAAGAGTTCGTCGAACTGAGAGCGTATCTGAAAACGAAAGTGCCAGGTCAGGGTCAGACATTGGCAAGATGGAGAAAGCATTTTACGCACTACATTCCATGCAATATTTTCGGGGTCACTTTCAATGAAGTTCGTGTCTTCATATATTCTCATCAATAATTGTCTTTAGTAACGAGCTAACCTTACAGCTTTCTCGTTTTTCCTCTCGAAGTTTGAGAGCAGCTCCGGGCTGTAAAGATGCACTCAAGAATTCTGGTCGCGTCACGTAAAAAATGTTACCTTCACAACGAACCCATGTTCCTTGATGAGCTCTTCAGCGCCAATAAACTTCATGAAATGACGACACGAAGGAAGCATGCTTTCGCCGATGTGATAACGAGGGAAAATATCGCGTTCCATCAGAGTCACGTCGAATCCTTCTGGCAAAAGATGTTATCAGTTTGACGTAGTCAGTATGAACTATGGGCTACCTCTTGCCAGTACCGTAGCAGCATAGGATCCGGCAGGACCCCCTCCAATGACCAGAATTGTGGTGGAGGTGGGCTATTCAACATGAAGAGGTTTATATCGGTGTAGAATCAATACGGCTCACTGGAACTGGAGATTGGTCCATGGTGTGATGGGATGAAGCTTGACGAACTTATGGTGGTAGCTCTCTTTTTATGGACTTCCTCCATTCTCACACTTGGTTGAATGCGGATTCAATGGTAGAAGCATTGTCAAAGCCAACAAGCATTTACAGTGTTCAACACTCCTTTATCGATCTCATGTAGATGTGAGGCCGTTCTAGGCGAGTTCTATCGTTTGACGGTTGCTATCTGAGGACAGTGTGGGTCAGAAATGCATCCTTGGAGATTCTTTTCTTCCGGGGTCCGTATTGGATACTGCATACAGGTGTGGTTGTGGGTCAAACCCGCCGCACAACTCTTCTCGGAAACTACAATACATAGCACTAATATGGCACAGTGCGGGCAGCATGAATGCAAGCATATAAATAGAGTACATACTGTCGTTATTGACTTAAGGTTTTTGCACCTGGTCTGTGGAAAGGAAGCAACCTGAAAATCAGCTTTCAACTTTTGGAAAACAGCTTCCACTTTTGATAAGTACCATCATTCTCCAAAAAATAACTATCAACAGGTCAAAGCCTTGACATAATTAATTAACCCGACATAATATATTGCTCACATGATTGATTGATTGCTTCAGTATCACTGCATGCAGGGAACAATGTTCTTTTGCAAAACAATGTAAAAAAAACAATAAAAATAATCCAATTTGTCTCAATATATTCTTTTGAATGTTTCTGTCAAAATTCAAGAAAAAAACTGTGACTGAACCCAATAAGCAGAGGGTACTTTTTGAGCCAGTCTCCAAGCACATGATCATGCCCAATTTGATTGTGACTGTGGATAATTATGTCACAATATTTTTTCTATGGTTTGAAAAAAAAACATCCAAACAGAATTTTGAAATAAATTGGATTATTTTCATTATGTTTTTACATTGTTTTGCAAAAGAACATTGTTCTATGCATGCAGTATACTATGCCTGACAGGCTACAATCACTGCTAGCACCCTGAAGGTGTTTCCATTAGAAAAAGTGCAAAAGAAAGCTGTTATACCACTTCTGAAGTGCAAATTTCTGAAGAAAAAAGTCTTTCAATAAAGGAAAGTGCCTTTTTGCATCAGAAATTGGCACCTCAGAAATGGTATAACAGCTTTCTCTTACACTTTTTCTAACAGAAACATGTTCTAGCATGAGCAGTGAATGTGGAGAGGGATTGCAGCATGCATCAGGAACACATGATCCATGCTAAGACTATACAGTTCCAAGGATACAGATTGGAAATGGAGACAATACCATGTTAGAATCAATGTGACAACCACTGAGAATATCACATGAAACAGGGTTATCCCTTCTACCTTTGTCTCATTTCACTCTCTTTCTCTCATTGTCAGTACCCTCAGTCATTTATACCTGACTGAGGGTAAGTCTACCACATACATTGACAGATATGATACAGACACTGATACTATATGCTAGAAGATAACATTAACCCACATTTATAGATACAAACTTGGATCCAGTCACTTATATCTAACTGAGGATAATAACATTAATCTACATGTATAAGGTTCTAACAGATTATGGGCCATTGCTGTCACTGCTGGCACCAGAAGATGTTTCCATTGGAAAAAGTGCACAAGAAACCTGTTATACCATTTCTGAAGTGCCAATTTCTGAAGGAAAAAGTCTTGAAACAAAGAGAAATGCCTTTTTCTGTCAGAAATTGGCACTTTGGAAATGGCATAACAGGTTTCTTTTACACTTTTCCCAATGGAAACATGTTCCAGTGCCAGCAGTGTGTTGTGTTCTCTGAGTTCAGATCTGGTACACAATGATTGGAACCCCACCATATTCTCCACCCCATCACTGTCAGAAGACTATTCCTCTGTTCCACCTTTTCTGCCTTTTTTACTCTTTTTGCTTACTTTTGTTGCTTTTCTCCCCATTCCAACACTTCAGAATGTTGGAACTAAGACAGATAACAATAACAAAGGTGCACAACACCCCAGTGCCCAGTGACCAGCTCCTCCTTATATCTGGGCAGCTGGCCTAGTCCATATCTGTGAAGCTCTGCAATGTGATTGACAGTCCTCTTAGCTGCATTGTCAAGTTGCAGGTTCCTTTCTGATATCTAAGTAATTGGATGCCTGCATTCCAGTGAGTTTTATTGTAGTTGTCAAAGAACTGCAACAAATGTTGGATTACATATGCAATGTTGGGTTGAGTGGCAATAGGAGGCAGCCTACTAGGAACCTGTATAGTAGGTTTGCAATGACATGGTGTTCTTCACTTCACTGGTTTGAGTGTTGCAATTTGACCTGGCAGCTTTAGCCCAGGCTCTATGAGCAAAGATAGCAGGTGGGCCTTGTTCTGGGCTGAATTGCTGGATGACTCAATTGATGATGAAGATTTGTGAGAGTGAAACTGTGCAATAAGCCTGATCCCATTCCACCAAGACTGTCACAACCCACTCCCAGAGCACACCATGCAACTCCAGGACACCCTGCCAACTGCTTGGGTACAACCACCCCCACCCCCCTGACCTGCTCAGGTTCACTGCCTCTCTGACCCTGATTTAATACATCACCCAGCAATCACTGACCATTAGTTTGCCAACCCTCAACCCTGGCCCCAACAAATCAGCTGGCACTTGGCAATCTCTGTGCACCATCCAGTGCCTAGGACACTTCCACAACCACCACCTGACACTTAGCAATCTCTGTGCACATCATCTGACACCTGCCAGCCACAATCACTGCATCAACCTGCCTCCAGTTATCACTTTGGTGATCACAGCTAACATCAGACCTGACACCCAACATCAGACCTGCCTCCCACCTCCAGTAATCATCTTAGCAATCATGGCCAACACCTGACCATCAGATCCACTTGATATGCTGATCCCAATGTGCCACCATCTTTGGTTAGGCTCATACTGCTCAAGGATCTGCCATACAGTCCTAGAATACTTTGCTAACATGCTCTGGAGTCCTATACAGTACCTCTACACAATGCCCCAAGACTGATCTGACCTACCCCAGGACAAGCTCCTGAGTACTTAAGCTGTAGCTAGATGACCTGTACAGTAGTCTTGATATTGCAAAAACACCATGAACCTCTGCCTTACTTTGTTTAAACTTGTGCCTTGTGAACTTTCAACTATTGGACTGTGAACTGCCTCAGCTTCTGAACTTGTCTCCAACTTATCTTGTCTCCATCATCTTATTCCAACCTCAACTTTGTTCCTCAACTTAGCCTCATCAGAATTCATCTCTACCCCTGATCTGCCTCATTTCATTCTGGACCTTTCCATGCACTTTATTAACAACACTCCACTTGCACTCTGTCATGACCCACTCCCAGAGCTTGCCCACCACCCCAGGACAACACCACTGACACCCCCGTACTCCCCCGGGACAACGCCAACCACCCCTGCCACCCATCACGACACCGTGACAAGCCATGGTGACACCTGTCACTCCTGGGTTCGCTGCCCCCTTGACCCTGACACCCAGCAATCACTGCAACCCTGGCACATCCTGCATCAACCCAGAACTTCCCATGGCATGGGCCGCCCTCAGACAGGTCACCTTGGCATCCTCCGGCAATCAGTCCTGTCACCTGGCAATCACTCCGGCAATCACGCCCAACACCCACAGTCACGGCCCAACCGCCATCACCCGCATCACCCAGCAATCACCCTGTCAGGTTCCGCTGACCATGGGGGCTCAGACCACTGGGCGAATCCTTACTTGGCGCGCACAAAGTCTATACGCACACTCGAAGGGTGGACGTGGCGGTATGGACCGGGACTGGGGGGCGAAGGTGATGATGGAGGGGTCGGGAATGGTCCAGGAGACTGCAGGGGGAAACTCTGGGGTCCAGGGACGAGCTCCGGGGCTTGGTGTAAGTCCCGGACGCGAGTGTGTGGAGGGCCGGGGCTCAGGCGCAGGGCTCACTAAGTCCCGGGGCTAGAGAGAGGCGGGGAAGAGTGAAAGAGTCGAGACTTGAGGAGAGAATAGACGAGAGGCGAGACGAAGAGGAAAGAAGGAGAGAAAGGAGAGAAACTTAGAGAGGAGGAGGCGGAAAAGAACTTAGAAGGAGAGAGAGAGACCGGAGATGAAAAGCAGATAGATTCGGACGAGATGAGACGAGAGATAAGATACGGGAACGAGTTGAGTCGAGTAGGAGATAGAAAGGAATAGAGTTGTAATAACGAAAATAGACTGGGAAAGGATAGCGGACGAACAGGAGACTGGGGAATAGCAATATCAACACTAGCGTACCAGAGGCTACACTACGGTTTATATACAAAGGGCGCGGGCGTACTCCGGGGCTCAGG
>JAGGAU010000412.1:0-12624 GCA_017657275.1 Termitomyces sp. T108
TGTTTCTCACGCTTCTGAAGCCTCAGAAGCGTCCATCCTGGCATAGGGAATCCCTAGACTTGTTCTCTTTGGATCTCCCTCTGCCAGGTGAGTAGTTATTATGATATTGTTGGTATATACTCTAATATACTTTGGATCTCCCTCTGCCAGTTGTGTGACTGAGCCATAGCCTCCAGAGGTCGCCCTTACAATGGGCTCCAGGATGGCGGGATCAATGATGTCTATCATCAGGTGTTGGGCATGATTGCCAGAGTGATTGCTGGGTGATGCAGACAATGGTGGGTTAGGCCATAGATGCAAGTGTTGGGCATGATTGTCAGGGTGATGGAAGTAATTGCCACATGATACTGAGGTGGTTGCTGGGTGATGCTGGGGTGATGTGTCTGATGGCAGGCCATGCTGTGGGAGAGTCCAGGTGGATGTGGGGAGTCCAGGGCCATGGTGTGTCAGAATTGTGGAGGTGGTGAACCTGGTGTTGGCAGCGTCATGATGATGGTTTGAAGTGGCAGTGGGTGCGGCCTCCTGATGGCAGTTGGCGGGGTGGCTGGTGTTGTCCCAGGGTGGTAGGGTGAGCTCTGGGAGTGGGTCATCCTTCTGAGGTGTCAGTGTCTTTGTCTATCATATCAGGGCTACTTACCTGCATGCGGGGGCACGGTGGCTCAGCTGGCACCATCGTGCTTCTGAGGGTGGGCTGTCTCTCCCAAGTGGTCGAGGGTTCAAACCCAGGCTGCACCCACCTGGACACACTTTAGACACCATGTGGGTTTATTTCAACGCCGCCAGGAAGCCACCGCCCCACGTGTTGACTAGGAAGGCTTTGTTGTGCAGGCCGTAAAAATTGGGTGACCAATCAATACGTGACTTAATGAGGCAATGTGACCACTGCACTCCTGTCCGAAACAGGAAAAATAGTTAGGGTTGCCCAGTGGGAAGGAATTGGGAGAGGTCAAACTCGCTAACCAAGCGTGTCCTAGCATGGGTGGGTGGGAAAAGAAGGTGTCAATAGTTCGATCAGGCTGCCGATGCAATGTGTGGTCCATCGGATGGGTCAGCACGGCTGTTGAGGTCAGGGTATGAACTAGGTTTGATCAGCTGTCTAGGGTCTTGCCGGCCTGTGGCAGGTCTGTCACTCAAGTCACCCATGCTGGCTCATACCGTCCCGGGTTCCGAATCTCAGGATCAATCTCCGGAAGATACCATCCAGGTGCAGGGGGGGTGATAGTTTGTGGAAGCCTTACCGGGAGTTATGGGATCTGGAAGCTGAATAAGCGTGAGGCCTATATGGTCAGCACCAACCAAACACCGGCAAGCATTGCTGAGAGTAAAAGGGTTAACAGAAATGGGGATGGCACGATAGCAACGGATAAGTCAGGAATTTAATATGGCTAATTACCATACCTTACTATACCGTGGGACCTAGGACACAATAACCCAAGATGTATATTGCGTAAAAATAGGTCTTCATAAATAAATAGTCTCCTCCTCCTCCTCCTCCTCCTCCTCCTACCTGCATGCTGCATTTAGGGGCTATGTCAAAAGGTGAGACTGGTTGAGACAGTAATTTACTACATACATTTGGTCATGTACCAAGTATGCTACAGGCCACACTCCTTTGAGTACTGTGAGAATGAAGTACCATTTAACCAGCTGAGAAGCAACCAACTCCTCTGAAAACTTTTATTCCTAACATTGTCCACTATATCAGTGCAGAAATTGTGAGGAGAGTGTTTTGTGATTGCCAATACTCAGGGAATGTGCTGTGCATCATATTAGTAAATGTCATTGCACACTGCCCAGTTGAAATAAAATGAATAAAACATCCAGTTTTTGCCCATGACAATTCCCCCACTGCATAAGTAACAAGAAAAACCCGTTGTCACCATGCTTGTGAGAGGTTATAAGGTGGATTGGCATCATAGACTTCAAAAACTCAAAACACAAATCTAGCAAAAGTCTTAGCACCTGTCTTTGAGACAATTATTCCTAGGAAATCCTGTGGTGATACAAATCCCCATGAAGCTTTCAATATAGGTCAACCTTTCCCATGTTCCTCTTGAGCCATTACCAAATTGCATGATGCATCACCAAGGAGAAGTGCATGGATCTCATCTTCAATGTCATTTAAGCAGAAGCAACAAAGCCTCCACTGTCTCTGACCAACCCTTGGCTGATATCTATCTACATGCCATAGCCTTTCAATACCCAAGTCATGATTAGACACCAATAATCCTGTCACGGCTTTCTGGTGGGCTGGAGTTGGCACCCTGAGGTAGTCATGGAATAAGAAGCTCTTTGAAGTAATGGATAGGAGCTGCCTCTATTGTAATAGATGCAACCAAGATGATTTGGCAATAGCATTTGATTACCAAATTGCATGGTGCAACATAGAAGAGCAGTGCATGGACTTCATCTTCAATGTTATTCAAGCAGAGGTGACAAAGCTTCCACTGTCTCTGGCCAACCCTTGGCCAATATGTATCTATCTGCATGCTGTAGCCATTCAATGCCCAAGTCATGATTAGACACCAATAATTTTGTCATAGCTCTCTGATGGGCTGGAGTTGGCACCCTGAGGTAGACATGGATTGCATCTCAGACACCTTTTGGGTACAGATATTATATCTGTATCCAAAAGATGTCTGAGATGCATATTCACATCGCCTTGGCAGTCATATTGACATTGAATCATATACGTCAAACTCTTATTTAGGAAAATCCCTGGCATCAAAATACGTATTCTGATTCTGATTCTGTTCCCGAAAAGACCCTGATTTGAAATCTGAATACTCCTTGTGTCTACCCTTTAAACGAGTACAGTTATGAATGGAACTTGAGTTTGGGCTTCTGGCGATTATTCTATTCCTCTCATATTATGAACATCGTGCATGGGCCTGTGTTTTTATAGCCACTGGTGACTTCATATGATTTCGCCATGGAGTGACGACGATATCAATTGGGAAATCCGCGGTGCGCGGTGCGGGCGACAACTGATCATCACCATAATTCCCGGACTTTGCATCTCGACCATCAGCCATTTCTCGGAGATTGCGCATAAGGACCCCATCTTACCTTTGTCGGAACGGACTGCACTATATTTACGACATCAATTCAGCATATCTTTAACGAGACGTGATATGGGAACCATGGGAAAAAATGTACATCTGATCACCCAAATTGAGAACGCCCGAGTCCTCAAAGCTTCTATCAAATTTCTGTCCCGAGGGCACCAGGCGACGGTCGCGAATCATTTCGGTGACTTGAATCCTACACAGCTGACTCAGGGTTCCATAAACCTGATACCACGAAGCGAATTCTTTGGGACGAGGTAACGAACCTTTGAGCTACCGATCTCAACGTATATATGGATTGATCAAGACTGCTGAAAAGCAAACTTCTGGGGTGCTGATGCTTGAAAACTAAGACCCGTACTCGCGTCGTTACGTATTCTTCCGTCAGACAAGGATTTTGGTTCCCTGATCATTGCGTACATGCTAAGGATTGAATTGACTTACTTGCCAACAAGCTTAAGCTCGTCGGCGATGGACTCAACTGGTCACCACTACCGTGTCCCTCTGAATGCCATATTCATCACTACTTCAATGACCACAGTTCAAATCTAGGCTCAGTGTCATCGTGTTATGTTTCGCGGATCGTACTGAACTCCACATATATGGGGGCGTTGAAAAGCCTGCTTACCAACATTCTGGCTCTTGTGATCGTTTATTAAACCCAGGAATTAGGCTAAGAATCTTCCCTACTAGGGAATGTCTAGACGAATCGGAGGCTTCAGACATGTTACCGATACAAGTAGGCGTCCAAAAGTCTTCTTTCCTCCAGAAATGGCTTCAAGTTTGCCTATCCATATTGAAGTTCGACCACACGTGTTGTTCGAATTATACTTCTCTTCCCTCTCTCTGCAAATGAAACAAAAGCCAGACGATCGCGTGACTGCCAGATTTTTTGTCCTTTTCATCAACAATGGTCCTTCTCCCCAAAGTCTAGTTGTATGCCGACCTCTGTCTTTGTTTGTGGTGTCGTTTGCCTATTGAATCGCCGTGGAATTGGGATGACCGTGATTCGTACGATTGATGCTTCGATATACATCAAATAACGACACATTCTATTCGAGCATGACATCGCGGCAGAATTCGATCAGTCACCTCTTTGCAAATATTACAGTGGCTTTGTAATATCAGTGATTGATGTGCTAGTTGACATACAGATTTTGAACAGCGAAAACCGCAAAGCATGCTCTAATCTCGCCGTACTGGTCAATATTAGAGTGATTCTCACATCAGATTGATTAGATCTTTCCCCCCTAGTGCACGAGTATGGATACATCATGAGCATCCAATGATTAATGATTGACAGACAGGCACTCGCTGCTTCAGCTTCTTCTCCCCTGTGTTTTGTCTCCCTTTATATGTATTTGAAGTTGTACGCTAACTCCAGACGCTTGTTAACCTTACGGGCCGATTCACTTTCCGTGTGCGAACCCGCTGGCTTCATTTGGTTGTGTTATTTGGTGTACAAGCTTTACGTAGCATGCATCATATAAGGGAAGGCTGCGCATAACCCGAAGCATTGTTGACAGAAGACGTCTTGGTCTACCTCATGTATTTCTGCTGGTGGTGCTTCATGGCTTCCCAGATTCTGTATCCATCAGCTGGTCAATAAATTAATTACAGCTTGTCAATACTTGTCAACGTCAATAGAACTTTTCGGATGTTCGCACCGGAGTCGCCGAGTCTGTTTCAGTTGAGCGCTACAGGATAGCAATTTTATGTAATACATGGGCATAAAAGCTCGTGTTCGTAGATAACATTGAAAACCTTTGTCCTGGCGCGTACATAAAAAAACATGAGCGATGCATGAGAGGTGGCAATATACTGTTGTTGATGTCATCGCAGTGTCGTCATCTCACACTTCATGTCGGTTTTTATTGCTTCCTTCTAAATTAAAATTTTCACCCAAGTGATAGACTCGAGAAAAGAACAGACAGAAAACGCTCATTATGTCTACAAGCATGAATAATTATGTGTGTATGTGACTAGGCTGACTAGGTCATTCTACAGACACCTTAGCCTGGGTAGATAATTCCTATAACCTGGCTCGACTAGACTACAAATAGAAGAAACCCCAGCGTATGATGATGATGTAATGTACGTGTGACCTGGCACGGAATGTGCGAGTGGAAACTAATGACTCTGGTCCGAAAAGCCGTGGACCACCAACTCGCGGTAGATATTCTGCAGCTTTGAGGTCTCATCATTCTAGATGTGCGCAGGACAGACTGGATATCACAGGTCCGGGTGGTTCGTGGTCGACATCAGACGAGGCATGACAATGGCGTACCAGAGTGCGGCCAAGTAAGAAGACGATGCATGACTTGAAACCAATAGCACATAAATATTGTTGCATGGACGATGATGGTGATATGATGTGCGAGCGGCCATGAGTGATAAGGGTGCTGCGTCACCAGTGCGGAGAGAAATGCACTATCTGCGCGCAATGTATCGCCAATAAGTATCGTTGGGCGGCTGGGATAGATTATCAGACGACGATGACGGTAAGGATTACGCCGAACAAACCTCGGTGCCAGGCTTGGACTCATCTGAAGATGTCTTAGAGGATGTGAATGGGTGTGTAGGATAATCAAACTTACGATCTTTAATGCATTCCCATATATTAACACCTCGGCTTCGCGGATCCCACATACAGCATTGGCTGTAGACTTCCCAGTGGACATTGACTTCCCAGATACGTGTTGAATTTCCTATCACAACACCTGGCATGTGGAGTATTCGAGGATGGATGGAGACAAGGGTAATGAAGCAGTGGAAGGGTTGGGACTGGCAGGAGCAAGGGCAGAACCGAAGCTGAGTTATATAGCGCATCACATTCAAAAGCGGCGCACCCCGTTTGTAAAATCACCACCAACAAATGCAATCTAAATTTAATGACATAACCGCTCTTACCTTTTCTGGAAGGTCTCTCCCTCAAAGCTGTGGGCACTGTGTCCCTCTTACGTGAGGCTCAACATGACCTACCAATTCTCCTTTTTGAGTCTCCATGGCTTTTGCCAAACACGACCGCTATTGTCCTCACAACCTGTGGACAGAGAAGGGCGGGTCACTTGAGAATTGTTCGTCTCCACTCGCTCGGTTCGGCACGGTTCGGCACGGTTCATTCATCACAGACTCGGACATCTGTACCCAACCCAACGGTTACCGAGGCGACGACATCACCAGACGGGGGTAACAATTTCCCATCGCTATGTACTCTGGAGTTTGTTCCTTATTGCGTGCTTCAGCGTGCATGTACTCATGGCTTTCGGTGAACCATTGTTGCA
The DNA here is from genome assembly GCA_017657275.1 of Termitomyces sp. T108. Taxonomy (NCBI): domain Eukaryota; kingdom Fungi; phylum Basidiomycota; class Agaricomycetes; order Agaricales; family Lyophyllaceae; genus Termitomyces; species Termitomyces sp. T108. The sequence goes on from JAGGAU010000412.1 coordinate 6,353, forward strand.
GATTATTTATTGACTGTTGACCGTTTCCGCGATCCACATACAACGCAGACGCCGTGTTCGAATGGATTTTGATCGATAGTGTCCCGTTGTGGGTACGCTGTTTGCCTCGGCAAGGAAAAAGACTTGAGCCCATTGCCCTGCAATCCTCGCAATGATTTCTCGACCCTTTAAAATGGAAATAACGGAAATTCACGCGGAAGAGAGGCAACGGGTTCCTGGTTGGTAGACAACCATGGAAACATGATTTTTCTGCCGCGGCTTCTATCCAAGTCTAAAAGTGCTTGCAACTATGTATCTTCGAGGTTTGAACTGGACCTTGCCTCTCCATGTATGTAATAGTATAACAACGTGATAGTTGGGATTCACTCGTTATCTCGGTTACAAAGCATTCCCGACGCCAAAAGAAATGGTTTACATGGACCAACAGCTGGGGAAAATGGTTGAGCAAGTGGAAGCCGTCAATTCAGGCACATGCGGTAATGCTGTCTTCCCGAAAACACAGGATAAGATGTAGGTTGGAGTAAGTCTCACTCGAACAACGGGTTTTAAATCCATCTTCGTCCTGAGATTGCGCATTTTTCGTTTGACACGGATTTGTGTTGTATGTCGCGGGAATACCCAAGGCACTGAGATCTAGTATCTAGTATATACATTAGAACTGAGTGACTGTAGTGAAAATAAGCCTGGGATCGAGCCGGAGGGAACTGCTCCGGGATCGCTGACTTGGGATTTCTAAGCGGAGAACTGTTCAAAACTTTAGACTCTAAATAATGACAAATAGATACCGAGATCCGTCAATTCTGGTCACCGCAAAAACGAAGAGTAAATTAATAGGAAGTCCTAGACCTACATGATATTTAATGTCAAACTAGATACGCCGAAACGCATGGTGGGTAGAAAGGTTCTTTGTATGAACCTGTGGTTGATTTGATTTGTATTCTTTGGGGAGATGTAGGGCGCAGGGTTCGCCGGCGTACTGTTGGTCGCAGGAGTGACCTTTTACATTGCCAAGCGCAATATTGCGGGAAAGAGGAGACAGGAATTGGATGACTATCGAGCTTGTATGTCCTTCAAGTGCCCTTTTTATTGTTTTCTCACACTCCCTCTTTTTCAGCTTCCTTAAACAACGATTCTTTGTACAAACTGGATACAGAAAAACGCGATTAGTAATTCCCCTTGAATACTCCGACTCCAAGGTCGCGTCGACGTCACATAATGAGCACATGACGTGACGCGTCGTGCTCTCCTATGGAGGAGCGTCTTAGATCAATCTGCATACTGCGTCATCGATTTTTGTACCCGTGACTGCATAATTCAATCGTCTCTCATTGCTGAGACGTTTCAAATCGCAGGAAATCTATAAAATCAAGTCAAAGAACGTATTTTGCTGAAACATTCTCTAGACGTTCGAGCTCAACACAATCTCAAAATAGTGTCGAATACAAGACAGTGAATATATATCAGCATGGCAAATGTTCCCAGGAAACTCACACCTAGGATGTCATCATTGACCGTTGGCCAGGTAATTCTCTGTGTATATTCTCTGCAAGAAGGTTTACCATTTCGCCTGAAAGACAATCCTCTTCGGAGGCTCCATCGTGGCAGCAAGCCTTGGCGGCTTCTATTGGAACCTCCATCGCATCCAACGGAAAAAAGCTGAGCGAGGCGATCTTCCCTATTGTACGTATTCAAAGGCAATCTCCACTGAGCCGCTTCACAACATATGATGGACATTAGACGAATACCTTATGGCTCATGTCGCTTCTCGTGGTCCCTCCAATCCTGTCCCGGGCGCCACCGAGCTTCCCCTCTCGCGTTACCAGTTGCGCGGGACTCCAGTTCCCCCTCCTACCAGGGATCATAATAGTGGTCACTCTACGATTGCAAATTATTTGCCTTCCGCAAAATCTGATGAAATTCGTGGAAGGCTGGAGCAGCCGACTCCTCAGCGCGCGAAGGAAATGGGCAGTCCGATAGTGTATACGAAGAGTCCAGATTATGTGAACAGTTATGAAAAGAGCGTGGCTCAGAAGTTGAAGAATGTTCTTCCTGCCGAAGGAATTAACCGCCTAACCAAATCTTGACTTTACAAATATGGCAAGGTTAACTTTGATCCAACATCAAGTTGTACATGACGAGTCTTGTGAATCAATTTTTGCAGCTTCGAGCGACGCATAGTAAACGCTATTTGGTGATCATGGACACTATCATTCACGTCGGAAGATTTGTTTTGCGTAAAACTCCCTGTTCATGAAGTGAGTTATGCCCTAACGTTAACCGCACAAATAAACTTTAGTTGCGTGGGGTCTTCCTGTTAACGGCCAGGTGGTGTGGTGCAGTCCTGCATATAGTGACATAGTAAAATTTGATTATTATTAGCTCAGCTGACCGTGACAATTGCAGAGATAAATTCCAAGGGTGAAAGATGCTTGACGAAGTAGTGCGGTACAGTGAAACAAAGCTAACGTTTCGGAGCGACATCTCACGATTCATTGCGTTGTCGGTAATGTTTAGTAAGTAGAATAACTTAGGCCAGATTTGCAATCGTGTAGAAATCTAGCAGCCAGTCATAGCAATATGAGTATAGGAGGAGCATCACCTCAAAATACGAATGGGCAGAGAGTGGTTAGGCTAGTTGGATCTCTAAATAGGGGTGAGAATATTGTTTTCCCTGGGCTTTCCGCAATGTTTGATCTACGCCAACGCTATCACTGTCATGATGCAGAACTTCTCCAAATGCACGTTTGGATCTACCCGCATTCTGTTTTCTGCTAGACGTACTTTCTCCTCTACGCTACACCGCCGCGGTGACCCATGGGTGCTCCCCAATAGTCCAGAACACCTCGCTCAGACCACCACTCAAGACATCGTCCCGAATCCGCTGCCCAGACCCAACGAATCCATTGATACCCTCCGTGCACGACTCGTGTATCAGTCGCGCAAACGGGGTACGTTGGAGAGTGATCTTTTACTAAGTACCTTCGCGAAAGATCACTTGAACTCGATGAGTGAAGCGGAGATGCGAGAATATGACAGCGTGAGTCTCTCATATCATCTTGGCCGGTGAATCTTGATGGATATGAACGTGGGTCTGTAGTTACTAGACGAAGCAGATTGGGATATCTATTATTGGGCAACGGGCAAGCGGACTCCTCCGGAGCGATGGTCGACCTCAGAAATACTGAAACGATTGGCAATACATGCTCAGAACGAGGGCAAGGTTGTGCGTAAGATGCCAGAATTGTAACGTGTACGACGACTATGGACGTTTGTGGGATATCTATCCCTTAACCGAGATAAACCACATAATATGCATTACAAGCCGCTCTTAGCCTTAATGAATAGCTATTGTTGGATAAGCTTTCCGAGAGTGGGAATACCTAAGCCCGATCATGCATGTCAGCACTAATACGGATTACCACAAGGTGGTAGCAGGGTCCTGCCCTTTGTCGTTGGAGTCAAAATCTTGATATCAGTACATTTCGAGGGCCTCTGGACCCACAAGTCAGTAAATCACGCCCTAAATCCTCCCCCATGTTCATCTTACACTCTCAGAATGGGTATGGCGTCTCATTGAACAATTAATTCGTGGCTGACATCCTCTGCACCCTTGACTAGATACATTTGTGACACCATTAAAGGCTTCTGAAAAGCAACCAAAAGGTCTCATTCTAGAACGATAACAACGCACCTCGTGTTCAGTGGAGTTGGGTCGCTATTTCTCAGCCTGGTTATGTATGGCCTCGACCGCGGGTTTTCGGTACACAGGGGCAGGAAAGCGTGATAAACCCATCTTTTCAGACTTAAGAATCCAAGAATGATCTCTTGATTCCAGACCTCTACGCGATGAGCAACTTCCGCCCCGGACATGACTTGCGTTCCCCGACCGTTATGACCCACGGACAAGACGCAGGTCAGGACGGGAATAAAGTGCGTGGCGTTCGGATTCATAGATCCTAGCGAAGCAAGAGAAGAACAGGAAGCAAATCAAATACCCAAAAGGAGCTGAACCCGCCGCACAAGAGCTCAGTTTCCGAAAGAAAATAAATCGGCTAACCGACGTGGAGGCAGAGAGAAGACGATACGGTTTGCTTTCCCATTCTTGTTGAAGCAATATCTACTTTGTGCCATATTGACCCTAGTATTCCCAGCAGAGTATAGGACTGTGGTTCCCATGAGCCTAGTCTCAGCCTCTGACAGTGCCTGCATAGGCACTCCACTTGTATTGGCTTGCTGTCTTGCAGCATTCTGTCACCTAACAAAGTTCTCTTGAGACTCATTTGCCTGCTGTTGTGCATTCAAAATATCTATTGCTTCCATGATATCTGGTGCTTGTTACATAATGCATTAATGTGTCATAGTCCACTGATTGAGCCAGGGTGGCTGTTGAATCTGTGGTCCTTTGAACTGCTTTATGCTTCATATACTCACTGAGCTCAAGCTCAAATATACATGCAAAAAGTTTGATGTATTCTGTCAAATCAGCCTTAAGCCAGTAACTGTAGATGATTTACCACATAAAGCTGTAGACACTTATGCATCAATTCTTTTGAAACCATTGGAAAAGGGTCCAGTACCAGCTGAGGCTGGACAGATAAAGTTAATAGTGACCTTTTCTCTTCCTCCTTATCAGAAGATTCAAGCTTAGGTTCTAAGTCCTGAACTTTCAAGGCTCTTGCACCTCACCTGTGGCTTCTGCAGGTGATTTATTAAATTTCTACATTGATGTAGCACTGGTATTTGGCTGAGAAATAAGGATTATATGGAACAACATCACGATTGTCATAATGATGACCATGCTTTTCAAAAAAGCACCCATTGTCAGGTCTAGCATATTGAAGATAACCATCATCTCCATAGAGAGTGGTCTCTCTAAATTCCTTAGAGAACCTCTTTAAACATTTGCCATCTACCATACATTTTGCATTTGGATGATCATTTCCACATGGTCCATGAACCATGTTAGTAGTAGCCACCTAATACAAATAAGAATAAGCAATTGAATCAACAATTTAAGCAAAAACAATACCTGATACAATTGAGGCTGAGTCACTGGATCTGGAATTTGGGCAGAAACAATACTATCCACATGGGCTGGGTCTCTAATCTTGTCATCATGGTGGAGGAAGATCAAGATGTGCATGTGTGGCAGTCCTCTCTTCTGGAATTCAATGGTATGAACATGAGCCACACATCTGCCAAAAAGACCATCTTTGATTTCCTTCAAAAGAGCATTTTTTCTGAGTTCAAATACTCTGGCAACAATATCTGGTCAATCAGAGGCAGTCTGCTTCCTTCCATTGACTCTGGGCTCTTTGAGAAGAGCTTCTTCAATTTCAGGCCATCTTGGATTTGCAGTCATAGTCAAAAAGATATCAGGTTTTTGATAATGCCTGCAAATAGCCATGGAGTCCTGAAACAACTGCTGCATGTGTTGTTCACTTCCAGTATGAGTGGCAGAAAGAATAACATGACAACCCTGGTGAGGTAACTCTTCATCTCCAAGAGCAGCATCAACCACTCCTTGATAGACTTCAGCTCTAATTTTTTTCTGATTATGCTAACCCAGTTCAACTTGGTTTGTTCAGTTGAAGCCCATGCATCCACAATATATTGCTGAAATAATCTGCCACTCCAAAGCAAAGCAGCATTTTTTTCTAGACTTCTTTGTTGAAGTCTATATGCATAGTAGGCAGTTTCAGTGACTTTTTTTGTCCTTTGCTGCCCTTGTGGTCCCTGTCTAGATAGAATATTGAAATGATATCCATGTTCTCCAGTTGGAAAGATAATGGTGTAGTGCGATGGGGTGTAACATGGATGCAAATGACTGATCCACTTTAATTGACCACCATGCAAGTGCAAGACTATATCACAATGATCTGATCTCTCCTCAGAGCCATCTTAGGAACAATAGCAGCAACTCCTTCTTGTTCATTAGGATCATTATAGCACTAATGGTCTTTAAAATCAGCTCTTAATTTAACAAAGAGGTTTTGTGGCTGGCCTTCTGGAACCTCTGTCATGATCCACTTTGCTTGCTCGTATAAGTCAATATAAAGATTGACTCGTCTGAGCATGTCCTGTAAAGTAGCCATTTTTTGAGGATCCAATCTAGGGTTGTTCCGTTGACAAAGAGCCAGTTGCTCATTATGGTCGTAGAAATACAGTTGAGCATATACTGGATGATTTCCTTCAGTTGGAAGCAAGGCACCTGTCAAATGATGAAGCTCTCCATTGATTCTGAAGCTGTAAGGTCCAGGAGCATTGGTGAT
>JAGGAU010000413.1:0-12597 GCA_017657275.1 Termitomyces sp. T108
ACATAAAGCAAACGATCATCACAGCAGGTTTCACAGCAAAGGCCCATTGAGCATGTAGTCACGGATTCAGCGATAATCTTCATCCATATATAGAGCGGCAGCCGAAGTGGGAGACAAAAATGACAGATCTGCCAGCGGCGGACCGCTAGAAGGTCGGGAAATGCCGAAAGCTGTATTTAGTATTATCAGCGCGTTTGTTTGCAATTGCCCACGACCACGACCAGCTTGTCCTCGCTGTTGTTCGTAGTTTCGTCGCCGTTGCCTACGATGATGCTCCTCCGTCAAATCCCGACGAACTCAATGTCCATCTCGTCCATATCCCTGTCTTCCCTCGCCCATTCACTCCCATCAAATTCTTCCATCCTTCTTTCTCTGCTGGTGTCTCTTGTCCTACTTTCCTTCGTCCGGGTGGTCTTTGTCTGCCTCACTAGGTACATTGGAACGTCACCGCAGAAACAGCCTCAAGTTCAAGTCGAGGAGAAAGCGGCTGACTTGTCAGACGGATCACGGCAGCACCGTTCGCTGTGGCGATGGAGACAGTTGACATGGGATAGTATCCCTTCACTACCTGTATCGTTAGCTGTACCAACGAACGAGAGTCATGGGAAAGGCATAGGTATGCAAGAGAAACGCTCTTCACAACCGTGGCAGACGGTCCGAGGCAGGAGAGGTGGTCCCACGTTCGAAACGCCTTGTTCGTCATAACTTTTCCTTATGTTTTCCTTGTCTTTCAACCTTTTTTCTTCAGTACCGGCCATATACCAGTCAAAAGAGCCACTCTCGATGGCGAAAATTATCATGTCAAGACATGTACGTCGTCAGGTACCTTCTATGAATTTAACTCCAATTTACTCCGCACACAGACGTATAGACGACCATCGAGCCGACCACCAGCTCGACAGATGACCCACTCGACGCGCACTTTAGTGTCTTCACCCTCCTCTCCGTCGTCACCATCATCGTCACCATCACCACCATCACCAGCCCCATCAATAGTCTGATGGTTTTGTTATTTTTATTGCTATTCGACCATAACGAAGACTGAACGACCCAATGTCTTTTACCCTCCCTGCTGCATCCGACATTGTGCTACCCGCCTACAACTACGACCTGCCATGCTTGAATAAACTTCCATTTCGCTGCAACCCAGCTTAATGTCCGTGCTCCACGTTGTTACGCCTTTTGCCCATCAATTCCGAAGTTTCAAAAGGTCCTACTTCGGAGACACCCTTTTGAGGCTTCGTCAGTTACCCCGTCCCCACCTTTCCTCGGAGTTGTCTTCGGGACCGTGTTTATCTATATCCTGGGACATGAAATTACCTTTTCGTTTCGCTTTTTTTATTCAACTTTTTACTTCTTTTACATTTCTTTTATTCTTCTTATCTTTTGTTCTGAATCCGTTCGTATTATTTATTATTTAGGTTCCTCTTTTTATTTCGCGGATCATATTACGTGTGGGTATCCCTCACTGTCTAGATAGTTCAGGCGCTGCAATGTTACACATTGCTGGTTTAACCCAAAGGGATATACAGGACAATATCGCCGTCTGGCATGACTGGTAATGGCGTATTTCGGATTGGTTCTGGGACCGAGAAATTAATTTTTCTCGTATCCTCGGAACGGCCGAGATGGCGACTTGACGGTTTCAGGGGCCGATTGATATTGATTCTCCCCGTTTTCTTTACAATCTGGCCTTCAATCATTTGTTGAAGATTTCGAGGCGCTCTATCATCCATTACTACTTGACAATTTCTTGCCGGATATGATAACAGCGTCTTTGCATTGCTACATTTACAAGGCGAGAAAAGGTGGCCGCGGACCAATTATGAATGTAGACCCCTGCGGCCCGGAAAGTTCTGTCAAAATGTTCAAAATTCACTATCTCGGCCTTGAGACTGATCACGATACAGCAAGTTGTGCTCGCTCATAAACGCAGACGTTTCGTGGGGACATTCTGAAGTCGTTTGATGAACTTTATACGAAATCTGCATCAAGACGCCGAAATCCTTCTCACACCCTAGTTCTTTTGACATCCTGATTTGTTGTTACCTTAATATGTTTCAAAAGTGACGTATCAAAATTGTGATATTTGTATGAGTAAAAGCCAATGCTTCCTAAAGCCTAGACTTTGTTCTGTTCTCGTTGCCGGATGGGTTAACAAGGATTTTTACTGTGAAAAGCGTCAATAGATAGAGCTTCAGCTCGGTGAAACACTAACTATGAGCATCCTTGTCGTGTAATAGAGCATTGAATCCTTTCTCAACAACGTCCTCAATAGCGATCTTACGAGTTATTAAATCCTCGATTCCAGGTATTTTTCCTGATCCCACAGCCGCCAAAAGCTCTGGGTGCACGCGATCATAGGCTAGTGTCCCTAAAAAGAACGGTTTACGATACTTCATTAAGGAAAAGCATAATGTTACTCAACCTGTCATCGAAATTTCTTTCATTAAAAGTAAATTGACATCCACATTTGGTTTTTTCTCCCAAAGTGCGACATTGACGATCATTCCGCGGGTTCGAACACTGGGAAGAGCAGCATCCAGCCCAGCTTGTGTTCCTGCGGCATCGAAAGCGATGTCGACTCCTATATCACCTGTTGCTTTCAGAACCTCTTGAGGCACATTGACACTCAGAGGATTAAGCGCGATTGTAGCGCCATGTTTGAGAGCCTGTTCACGGCGCAAGGTTGCTGGCTCTGACGAGATGATGATAGCTGAAGGATCGAGAGACCTGGAACAGTATGAAAGTCGGTTTTATGAATTGCTCGAACATTAATAAATGCTCATACCGGAGGATCTTGAGTAAGAATAGACCGATCTAAACCATGCGTTTGGTTTCCAACCCTGAGCAATCAAAAGTGTTATATGACGTACTGGACCTGCTCCGAGAACCAAAACGCTTTTACCAGCGCTGAATCCTGACCTCTTGATCGCATACCAAGCGACTGCAAGAGGCTCGATACATGCACCAATCTCCACTGTATTCTAAGTGAAGATGATGCAAAACACCAGAGACATGTGAGTACTTACGAGAGACGCCTTGTGGAAGGATGTGCAGATACTTAGTATCGACTGCGATGAACTCCGAGAGGCCTCCTCCCCAGCCACCGACCCCCTGTCTATATAAATACATTGATACCAAAACGGTAATATCAATAAGACGTACAATAAAGTTACATATATGACAAAGGTTCCGGCTTCCAGACGCACATGCTTGACAAGTATCAACTTTCATGCACGAGATAACGGGCTCACTGTGGACACGCGGTGGGGTCAAGTTCTGGACGCATACCAAGATGGAGGTAAACGTTCTCACATCACGACATTCGTCCCTACACTCCATTTACTCCTGTCCACGCCCGGTCCGAGCTCTACGATAGTGCCGGAAAACCTGCGAGATACGCATGAGGAATGGGTGATGCGCACAGACAGCATGAAGGTGAGCTCACTCATGGCCAAGAGTCACCGGAGCGGTTTCCCCAGTAATTTCATTAGGAGTTGAGTTTGCGTACAGGGGAATTGGACTCAGGTATGCATGAAGGTCGCTGCCACAAACTAGGGAAAGAGGCGATCATATCATCGAGGCCTCATCGATTAAAACAGAACGACCTACTTCCATTCCTAGAAGAAAAGTTTTAAGGGACATAGGTTAACAATCTACTGTGGTCAGGGGCTCACCAGGCGACCTGCGTTTGTTTCGATCTTTCGTTAGCGGAGGATCACAAAACATCGATCAAACTCGAGCAGACCTTGACTTTGACTTGACCCGTGCTCGCCGCGGGCTCTGCTATATCTTCGACACGAATGTCACCTGGACCGTAATATCTTGCCGCTTTCATAGGTAAAAGGTTTAATGTGTAGTGCTTTTCGAAGATCAACTCGGTTTAGCAGAGCTTCAGTGACTGCAACTGTAAATGATAATCAAGAGCAATTATGAACCTCGTGAGAGGCAGGGCTAAGGGAAGCTTATTGAGCGGAGTCGAAATATATAGGTCAGGTGGAAGTAAGATGGCTCTGTCGAAAGGAGAAGGGCGGCTCAAGTCGGACGTGAAAATAAGACGTCTCCGGAGAGCCATTTGCCTGGGACCGATTGAAAAGACAACATAAAAATGGTCCATAAATAGACCAGATTTTGACTCGGGTCTCAGATGGTGTGAGAAGAATCGAATGAACAAGTATCACTCCAAAAATCTGATGGTTAGAGACGTGTATGATTCAATCACGACTTTTGTCTTTGTTCCGATGTCGCCCCTAGATCAAAATGGGTGATAATCGGACATCATGCATCAAGATTTGGTACGTACATCGAGCCAAAACTTGACCTTGGATAGTGAAGGGCTATTCAGATTTTTGAACTTGAATAGCAATGACCGAATTTTGTGGTCGGCCTCTAGCATTATCCGACGGTATTCGGGGTGCACACTTCCTTGCTCATGAAATCGTTCAGCAGTCATTTTCTGTGCCTCAAGCAATCCGTCCAGGCTGTAGTAGAGACTGCGGCCGGCCTCCGTCTCCGCCAAGATTTTGTTCAAGTCGATCAATTCTCGCTGAATCTGGACAGCATCGAGGGGTTCATGCGTGAGGACCTGGTCGATGATACTCCGAGCAGAGTCCTGTGTGCCTTCGTATCGAAGCATGGCAGAACCACGATCGAGCATGTCCTTCCAGTGGTTGTCCCTCAACAATTTCTCGCGTTTCTCGCCAATCTTCTCCGGAATATCGCTCCACTTAGTTGTAGCCAGTACAACGTTTCTTATGGCACTGGGACCGCACAGTTTGCTGAACATGTCAAAATTTCTTCGCACAGGGAGGATATTGTTCTGAGATATTTCGTGAAGATAGATGATACCAGCAAGTTTCATATCAGCATGATATCTAGGACGAAGAATATCATTATGCGCGCAGGAGGATGTTTCAAGGTATGAGTAGATCTTACGATCGGGCCAGCCATACGGCGATACGTCTCAAGATTTCTCCGTCATCGACAGTGGTATGATCAAAACCTGGTGTATCGATGACAACCACACGGTTTCCTTGTTCATAAGGGTGTGGGTATACGACATGCTGGATTTGATCCGTCTGAGAAGTAAGGTCATGTCCTACACGGGCGACATTGTCTTGCCCGAGCAGAGTATTGATGAACTACGTCCGGGTCATTATGTGCTTAGACAGGATGATAATATAGTAAATACACTGCTTTTACCAGCTCCAGTTATGCCGATGATGCTTCGTAAGACAACATGGTTTATAAGTGAGCTAGCAAAAGATACAAAACAACTCACGGGATGATAACATCGGTGTCTCTCGGATCATCCATGAAAAGGTCTTCGGGCCTGCTATCGTTCGAGAGGTAACGTTTAACGTGTTTCTTGTTTTCCTTGGACGACTTGTTCTCCACTCTGGATGCATTGGTCTTTCTTCACAGGAGCTCAAAGTGAAAAAAAAAAACTCACGGAATAATCACGAACGTTTCATCAATGTCTGTCATCGTAGGGTCTTCCAGGCTGAAATCGTTGACCTGTGAAGTGACACTGTCCATGGGTGCGAGGAAGGTCGTTATATGGTCGGCCAGGTGTGAAAGGGCTAAGTGCAAAATTGATACCTTGTTATAGCCAGATATATGTAGAGCCCAACATACAAGGGCGAAGAATAACACGATGAAGATGCCTTTCGCCTCAAGGACCAACGATCGAACATTGAGGGTACTGGTAAACCAGTGTCAATTTGGTGATCGTACTCTTTAAGTGTCTCGAAACATACAGCGTACTCCATACTTATAAGTATAGATCATGAAGCATAACGCATGCATAAAAGTCTCCAGCAAGTCGTGAGACTCAGAAACATCCAATGGACAAAAAAGTTCAGGACCGTATGCCCTTGAAGAATATTGATCGAAGCCCCGACGTCATGCTTGATATCAAAGGTTGATAGTAAACATTGGTTTCCCTTTCTGGATACAGTACCTTTTATGACAATTCACCTACAAGTATTAACACAACGCGCTGGGATTGCCCCCCAGTACGATTGGACTTGAACAGAGCCCGACACACTAGCCATGTCATTTGAACAATTGTTTGCATCGTCTGCATTGGATGTCGTGGTTCCTGATACTTCCGTTGAATATCCACCCCAGGGACCTGCAGATGAGTGGCTAGAGAAACTGCATTCTAGTTCGTCCGAGCGAAGACAAGCCTTCTTTGGTGATTCGTTCCTTCCTCACACTATTTTTTACAACTGACTTTTTGAGATTAAACAGACGAGCATCTTCAGTCATTCTTGACAATTCGGATTGAGCACCCAAGTCCTCATATTCCGCCAGACCCGGCAAATCCACCGCAAATTCTTCTTACGTTTTTGGCGCATACCCAAATTTCTCTTGAAGCGACGTACATCTCTTCTGTACCTGCGCCAAATCCAGAACTACCTCGTCCTTCGAGGTTATCGGCTCCTCCTCGAACAGCATTATCGCCTTCACCTAACCCACGTCTTCAAGAATTGGCCCATCATCCTTCAATATATCCTCCTGCAACTCCGAATCCTACACCTTCATCTGCAGACCACGATCGTAGATATGTTACTTCAGAAGGCACCCTGTTAGTTGCCAGTATATGGGGTCAGAATGCTTCGGAAGATTCAAAAGAGGCCTTTGCTCTCCTCTGGTCCGAGACTGGACAGGCCTGGATAGCTGTTTATCGTCTTTCGTTCATCGTGTGTAAGTGACAATGGTTCATGTCGAAACTTCTGACAGTAATCCATCGTTGTTGACTGGTTTAAAGCATTCCTACGTCTCGAGTTCGAAGATCCACTTCTTTGTTTGACAGTTTCTGCAACATTAAGGGACAAACCTTTTGCACTAGGCCAACCTAATCATCCGTTGGCTCTATTTTTTACTTCAGTTGGCAGCCAACTATTGGTACCACCTGAATCACCCTTGAGCCCGAACGGAGCACCCATGGAAGAGGAAGAAGCCTCATATGATCGTCTCGAAGAAGTAAATCTTCTCGAAGGACTTATGGCTGGCAAGTAATCCTTCTACAATATACGACTGTATTAATGTAGCGAAGGCAGGTCCAACGATTCACAGCATTAAATCAGTGAACCTTCCATCAACCCGACTAGGAACCGTTTCTCGGCAAAAGCTCTTCGCGTTGCCTCCGGTGTCCCTCCCAACACTTGCTACCCCCTCACCTTCCCCCATGACTGTTGTGCGGACTGCCCATCCTACGCTACGTAAATCCTTCCGGAAGACGATACAAACTGTTTCGGGATTCCGTGTTCGAATGCGAACAGTATTTGTGCCGTCTGTGCTCCTTCCAGACGAAGAAATGCATTCAGACCTTGACGATGGGCAGGAGGAACGCGAAAGGCGGGAAGCAGGGAATGAAGAACGGACGGTGGTTCTTTGCGTTGAAATTGAAAATTCCGGGGAGTCGGGTGCTAGTGTTGGGTTCATGATTGAAAAGGTTGAGGTCTCGATCGGTGGCGAAGGTGCCAAGGCGACACTTATTGGATGGGGCGATGGTTGCTTCACTGGTGATGTGGAAGCCAAGACGTTCCCTCTCCATGTTGGAGCGCTGGCGCAGTACAATTTACTGTACGCAGTATCGTTCCTCCGTGCTCCAGAGGAAGTAGAAGGTTTTTTTCTGACAAAGGGTATGCCAGAAGCATCCCAAGGAGCCAGCCACTCGGAACTCCAGAGAGCAGTAGCGATTAGTATCTTTGGAAAACCATACATTGGTTCACAGCCACCCTCTAACGAGAACGATGCCGCGTTCCCAACAAACACATTCTCTTCGAGATGGAATTGCGTCCTCGACCTTTCCACCCGCCAGTCTCAACCAATTGATGCGGATGAGGATTTCAAGGGACTGCAGGTACTTCCTGAGCCTGCCTCACCCTTCCCTACCTCCAAGACTCCCCGCACAGCCAACTTCACGTCTCCAAGGGGAGGTCTACATTCGCCAGGTTCAGCGCTTCCATCCGCTGTGACCGCTGGTGTCAAACGTCATACAATTGCTGCCGGCCAACACTTGAAGGTACCTAACGGTCCCGATCCCTTCCAACCTGGATTACCTGCCAGAGATCGAACGCAATCCTCGCTCCCCGGCGCTCAGAAGAATTCATATCTCCCTCCCTCTCTGTCTGCACAGATACCTCGGTCACCCACGACGTATAGCGCACCACCACCTCCTCCACAGTTAGCAGTTGACACAAGCAATAAACGTGGCTCAGGGGGGCCAGAGCGGATAGCATCGCCGCCAGTGACACCCGCGTACCCCCCTCTGTCTGCTGTTCCGCCCAGCCCCTCCTCTCAGAGTCCAATCGCATCACACGCTACCAGCAATTTTGGTCCTAGTGTCGAAATCCGCCGCGAGCGCGGCACGGGTATGGGTAGTGTCCCGGTGCCCCAGACACCTGGCCCGTGGGTCACGGGAGGAGTTGGGGAGCAGAAGTCGATAGCACAAATGCAGATGGCGGAGCGTAGCGGGGAGTCCATCGTCGTTTCAGTCGGTTTGCTTCCTCTAGAAGAGACTGCGAGGAGGCGGAAGTCCACTGGAGCGGAGATGTTGGGACCCGGCAAGATACATCCTCTCGATTACTTTACGTTGGACATATTCGTGTATAATCAATCGGAGTGGACGCGCCGGTTCGAAATTACGTGTCCTGCTCGACGGAGACGGAAGGATGAGGTGAGTCGGCTGGATGGCTTGAGGAAGGTGAAGAAAAGTATGTTCCCTGGGATATTACCCTTGGATTCACGAGTCCGTATAGGGTGCGTTTCTGGTTTTATCTTTCTCTTTCTTCAGCGAGGAGTGACATTTACTGCAGGCCGCTTCGTCCATCTGCGTGCCAGTCTGTACGCATGGAATTTCTCGCGGTGACGCCCGGTGTTCACTCGATCGAGGCCTTGACGCTCACGGATGTTGAATCGGGGTACTCCATGAATTTGAGATCAGTAATGGATATTGTCGTGCACGACCTCTGTGATGATGACCTCGCACATATTCCTTGATCCTAACAGAGCAATGCACGGCATCCTATAGTCTATGCTCGGAACAGGAGAGAAGGTTCCATGCTACAGACCAAGTTTAGACCGAGTTGTGGTTTGCAAGTGTCATGTGCTGTGTGTCCACCAATCTGAGAAGCTAGATACTTATCAACTAGAGAAAATGTCAGTCTACTCATATTGCCTTGAAGGTTTGACATGGACTGCGAAGCCGTGCAAAGCTGTAACAAGCTGCATCGGATGTTACTAATCTGCCTCTCACGCCCTCACTTTTCTCTCACCTCCTCGTTCATCGTTGCTCACGCCCTCACTTCTTCTCTCACCTCCTCATTCATCGTTGCCTATCATTATTATCGTGCTTGTCTCACCATGGATTTGCTCACGCCCTCACTTCTTCTCTCACCTCCTCATACATCGTTGCCTATCATTATTATCGTGCTTGTCTCGCCATGGATTCTCATCACTACTCGGGACCACCTATAATCCCTAGTTCAGCTCCCCAAGCATCCAGAAATACCGATGCCAACAATGGTATGACATGCCACAATTATTTTGACCAACAGGATTGCTGATAAAATCTTAGGTACTCGTATCTATGACTATACAGAGAAATACAAAGCAGATAAGCCAGGACAAGAGATTGAGGAGAATGCACGAGTATGGAATGTCTATCTTGATGAAGCAGAAAGCTACGATGCAGATATTATCCAAGGGTTTCGAAACATCCTTGATAGTCTTCTGGTTTTTGTGAGTGACAATAGGAATTTTGAAAACCTTTCCTGAACTTCTTGCAAGGCTGCCCTTTTCTCAGCTGTTGTCACAACCTTTGCAATGCAAACAGTTCAAGCTTTCCAACCTGACCATACACAAATGATGGTTGCTCTACTTTTTGAGAACAACCAGCTGTTAAGAGCTGCAGGCAATGTTACTACTGTGAATGCCATTCCCACTGCCTCCTTTGAAACAGGCAGTGATAGCTTCTCTCTCACTGATGTCTGGGTGAATGGTCTTTTCTTTGCTAGCCTTGCACTATCCCTGTCAACTGCGTTACTGAGTGTTCTGGCTAAACAATGGATTCAGGCCAGTGGCTTAACTTACCATGATTTCAGCTATTTAACTCATGTTATAGGCCTATATTGCAATTGTTTTGGGTGATGCTAAGACCCGTGCTTTGATCCGTCAGTTCCGTTTCCAAGGTCTTATGAAATGGAAACTTGGTGTTTTCATTGAGAGTCTTCCTTTGATACTCCATGGTTCAGTTGCTCTCTTTCTAATTGGATTAGCTCTATATGTATCCCAATTGTCCTCTTCTATATGTGGAGTTGTTTCTACCATTGCTTGTCTCACTTTTCTTTTCTATCTTGGATCCTCAATACTCCCAGCTGTCTTTCTTGACTGCCCATATCGTATTTCCTTCTTCTTTTCATCAGCTCAATTATCAGTCTATCTCTTTCAAGTGATACAATCTGCTTACAACTTCTTGTGCAAGTGGCTGAACTCTGGATTTGCTCAAGTGCCATCCATTGAGTGGCCAAGTTTGTCTATCACATCTTTCAAGACTGCAGAGCATCATGCTGTTTTTTCTGGGGACTCTGATGATCGTGAATCTCCTGCATTTCTGAACACTTGCCAATACATATGTGATACTTTGTATTGGGTATTAGACTACTCATCTAACCAATCTGTCAAACAAATTGTTTATGAGGGTGTCTCTGGTTTACTCAGGAAATGGGAATTCTGGAGGCTTCACACATCTCAATCTGAATCATTTTTTATGTCGAACAATGACTTGTTTTACTCTGCAGTCATATTCACCTTGGAAAAATTAGCAGATAGAGCATCACCCTCTACTGAACAGGATACTATGACTCTAAATCCATGGTTCAGTTTAATAGATGACATCTGGAGTTTATCAAATTGGCAACCTGAATCAAAAAGTTTGTGGAATAGTTCCATTGGTTATAAAGAATCACAGAAGCACATCCAAAAGTTAATGGAAAGAGCTCTTCAAGTTGCTATTCTCAAAAAAGATCATGTTCTCTTCAGATATCTTCTTAAATGGGGCCATCCTAATTCTAGAGCTGAAACCTGACCCTTTTGAGAAAATGCCTTTATTACATTTCCTTGCATGGGGTGGAACTAAAGAAAATATTTCCTACATGTTGGATCGAGACCTTGTAAACATTAATCAATGTGATGACAGTGGTAAAACTGCCTTGCATTGGGCAGCTAGGAGAAATCAATTAGAAATTGTCAAAGTCCTTGTTGAGAAAGAAAAATCTCTAATAAATGTTCAAAGTGAGCCTCCTCAATCTCAGACAGCACTGGATCTTGCAATTTTGTATGGCAGCTCTGATGCAGTAGCATACCTTTTGGGCCAAGGTGCTTCAAGACCTTTTGATGCACTTCATCTTGCAGCTGCATTAAGCCGGGGATCTAAAGATGTCATAAAAGCTTTGCTAGACTTGGGATGGAATCGATCAGTCAGAGATGCAGAGGGAAGAACACCTATTGATGTTGCACACAGCAATGATTTTGATGATGTAGCTGAATATCTGGAATACTATCAGACTGCTAGTATCCAACCATATATGTCTCCCATACAGTGACAGCAGTCTTAGTTAACGAAGTTGAAAGCACCTAGTAAGAGCTTATTACTGAAATTGATGACTTGAACAGCCCAAAAGTCTGAGTATAAATTGTGATATATAACAAAATAGATTAATAACAACTTGAGAAAATATAAGTGGAATTGCAATGAGCACTTTGTTGCCAGAATATAAAGTATTCTCCAGCATTGAGCTAAATATGATAAAATATCAGTACATGGAAGAATGATATGAATTTTTTCTGTGAAGATAAGAAATCACATAGTTATCAAGTTCAATTCCTCAATAGCATTACAGAAAGATGCAATTCTGTGATGAACAAGAAGTTCCACTATGCTGCTGTAAGAACTTTGCTTTCATAGCATTTGTCATGACCCACCACCTCTGCAACTACCTCTGGTTACCCCATGATAGGCCTCATCAACACACCCCACATGACCACTTCACACCCCTGGACTGAGTTTCCACAGATAACCTCAGCATGTCACATCAGTTGGGTCACCAAAACTCTGATCAGTCTAGTGCTCCAGCCATCACCATGCCACCATTGATCATCCCAGCCTCCATTACACCACTGTTCATTACTCTGGCCATCCTCATGTCACTGTTGTCAGGTTCCGCTGACCATGGGGGCTCAGACCACTGGGTGAATCCTTACTTGGCACGCACGAAGTCTACACGCTCAACCAAAGGGTGGGCGTGGTGGTACGGACCGGGGCTGAAGAGATGAAGGTGAAGATAGAGGGGTCGGGGATGGTCCAGGAGACTGCGGGGGAAACTCTGGGGTCTGGGGACAAGCTCCGGGGCTTGGTGTAAGTCCCGGACGCGAGTATGTAGAGGGCCGGGGCTCAGGCGTGGGGCTCACTAAGTCCCAGGGCTGGAGGAAGGCGGGGAAGAGCAAGAGAGTCAAGACTTGAGGAGAGAGTAGACGAGAGGCGAGACAAAGAAGAGAGAAGGAGAAGAAGGAGAGAAACTTAGA
>JAGGAU010000414.1:0-12557 GCA_017657275.1 Termitomyces sp. T108
CCCTAACAAGCACCCGCGGGGGCCCTATATACTGACTACAGGTCTAAGGGTCGGTCCGGGACATGGGCAGTGCGGGGTCATTGCGGGTGTTGGGTAGCGTGCAGCGGCTGTGCCGCTGCCCCGGGAGCCACGGCAGCGCTGCGTGGGGGGAAGACGTGGCACCGCGGGGCTCGGTGAGGTGGGACGCGGGACTGGTGCTTTGTGAAGCGGGACGCGTGGTGCCGGTGGTGTCTGGCATGTGGAATGTTGCGCGGTGACGCGTTGAATGATGCGTGTTGATGCGCAATGCGTTGAGTAATGCGTGATGCGTTGAGTGATGCGCGTGGTGTCCACGTGGTCGCGTCCCGGGGCCGCCCGGGGTTGTCGGTGATGTCCGGGGTGGAGATTGCCGGACGGTGATGGCTGTGCCAGGGGTCGGTGATGTCCCAGTTCAGGGGTTGCTGGTGGTTGGAGTGATGGCCTGGGGTTGGCTGGTCCTCCCAGGGGTCGGGCTGTGTGAGTGGTCCTCGGGGCTGTGCTGGGTCCAGAGGTTGGCTTGGGGGTGGGGGTCGTGACAACAACCCCTAGAGGTCACCCTTACATTGGTGAATCCCTATAGTATGATAAGAGCTGCGCTGAGTGTAGTGTGTTGCAGTCCATGCAGACTGCTCATAGCATATAGCATATGCCAGGAACTCAGTCACAGTATTGACCTCTGGAGACAGGGTATTGTTGTGTATCAACATGCAATGCATTTCTGCAGGTATTCCATCCAGGAATGTCTCCCAAATGGTAAATTCATCTGGGTATACAGTCATGTTTTGAGCATGACCCACAAGGTTGTTGTAGATGCCCATTCAGGCTTTGTATACTGCTGTTTTAAAGGCTTCCCAAGCCTCCTGCATAGTTGCTGCATTCACAAATTGGTTATACAATTCAATAAGGACCTCCTTGAAGGTCTAGTCATGCTTGTCATAATTAGTGTGCAATATGTGTCAGTGGAACCAGTTCCACGCCTCTCTGTTGATGAATTCATGGAGCATAAATATGCACTGCTGGTCCATGTCATCTCCACCATAGCAGCATGCTGCTAAATAGTAGCATACATCCATAGCCCAGTCCTTCAACTGGGAGAATTTATGTCCTCCAGCATATGCTTTGATATGCTTTCCTTCAGCTTTATGGGGTTGTACCCCATCTGAGAACTTGAACCTGACTCCCAGAGAGTTGTTGACTAAGCAATTAAGGTGGTCATGCATATGATCCATGTGGATCTTGACCACCTCATTCATTCCTGGCATGCTTGCACACAGATCATGAGGAGAGGGCGATGACTATGCCCTTATAGCTTGATATTGGGGCTCTCTGCAGTCCTGCATTCAGGACAAGGACCTTGTGAAGCCTGAGGTGCTGGTTGTTCTGGTCGACAACCAGGGGTTCTACGATTGTCTCAACAATCTCTTCCATCCTGGTCATTATTATAACAACCCCGTCCATAGTCACTCTGGTGGTCATTGTCACCACTTTCATCCCCTGGATCTCTGTCCAGTTCACCAGTCCTCACAATAAATTGTTGCCTCATATCATCTATGGGTGTAACACCTTCACACTCTTCAAAAACTATACCTTGGTCATCAATCAACAAATCTTCTTGATTCTGCAAGTCTTGGTTGCAGATGCATTGATAATTCACATGGTTATTCCAGTTGTCCACTAGGTGGACTTGTCTTGCAACACATCATGGAGTAGTAGGTTCTTCTGGAATGCTTTATTTGCATTCCTCCTTTTTAATTGTGATGCATCAACAAGGCATTCTGACCTCAGGCAGATCTTCCACCTCCTCATCACCAGCAGGTTGGGACATTGCCATCTCTACCTTGGATAATGCCTGACAAGGCATTCTACTGGTATTAGCTTGCCATTGCACAGTATTTTGACACTTCTCATAGTCCTGCTGGGACTCATTCACCTGTCTAGGCACATTCAAGATATTCATTGCTTCTGTGATGTCTGGTGCTCACTGATGCAGTACTGCATTGTAGTCCACCGATTCAGCCAGAGTGGCTGTTGACATTGCTGTCCCTCAGGCTACCTTACACCTAATATATTCATTGAGCTCAAGCTTGAATATTCACGTAAATAATTTGATATATTCAGTTGAATCTGGCCTAGCTACATGCTGGCTCCTAGCAGCCAGTAATTATAAATGCTTCACAATGTAAAGCTGAAGATGCTTTTACGTTGATTCCTTCATAACCATTGGAAAGCAGTCCAGTACCAGCTGCAGCTGGACAGCCAAGGTTGATAGTGACCTTGTATCCTCCTCTTTGTCAGAGGATTCAAGTTTAGATGCTAAGTCCAGAACTTTCCCAGGGCTCAGTGGCCTCATCTGTGGCTCTTGGCCACTCCTTCTTGGCCTCTCCATGGTTGGAGGTGCTGGTGGTGCCTCTTCTTCCTTTTTCTCCATCTGCCTGGTCACTGTGTCCTGGGAGTGTTGGCTGCTCTGATGATGCCTCTTGTCTGTCAGGGGACTTCCATTTTGGGACCTCCGAAATTGTTCCGGGGCAGTCTGGAGATTTTCAGACTTCCATTTTGGGATGCTCCAGAGCTATTTCCATTTTGGGACCTCCAGAGTTGTCCAGAAATAGTCTGGAGATTTCTGGACCTTCTCTGGGGTTAGGGTTTAGGCATGGTCATGCTGTACAGTACATTCCCATGCCTCCGCGCCTGCGCCTGATGCACCGCGCCCTGGCAGAGGAGTCCTTAAACTTGTTCTCTTTGGATTTCCCTCTGCCAGGTAATTAGCTACATTTCCTGTTGTATGGTACCATTCTAATACACTTCAGATTCCCCTCTGCCAGTTGTGTGACTTAGCCGCAACCCCCGGAGGTCACCCTTACACTGTCCTTGCTTAGCCCCTTGGTCAGGCTTCATCATCCATAATGGAGTGCTATGCACTAGTATGCTACCCTGCATGGTATCTGCATATGGTGCAGATCCACCCATTGCCCCTGCTGAGAGCATAGTGTTCTCAGGCAGATTTGGGTAGATCAATGATGCTAGATTTGTTGCTGGAAGCAACGTCCCCAATGCAAACGATTTCTCCCCTGGTCTAGAACCAGGGTTCAAGATTGATTTCATCCATGATATGAATAGCTCACCTGGCATTCCAAAGCTCTCACTCATATTGAGCATCACTTTGTCATCCCATTTTGGTGGGGGCTGGTATTTCAACGCTGAAGGCATCTCAGGGGGTTTGGAGCCAACTGTTGGCTCTGAGAAACCTGGTGGTTGCTCAGATGGTTCAGCCATGAGAACTAGATGTCAATGTGGCAGAAACAAGTTGCGAAGTTTGATGAGTGTTGCCTAGTATGGTAATGAGAGCCCAGAGTCTAAAGCTGATAGCAGAAGATTCAAAAAAAATATAGCCATTGGCTACAGATAGAACAATCTTGCGTGTTTCATGCAGTAGCTGAATCAGACCAAAATATTGGATTAGACTAGATAAGTTGTGAATACAAGATGTTATTCTTATGTAATCTACAGACATGCATCAACGGCATGCATTGGGCTCTAATTAAGGTATAATATGCATGGTAAGTGCAAAGGCTATATGACAGGTAACCTCATGGGTTACACCTGCTTGCTCTTTGACTTGACAATCAAAACTCTGGTGGCATCAATATGTGAGTCCAATCTGAAAGGCTACTCAATCCCAGGCTAAGCTCATAGCAAACTGGTTTGCTGATGACACCACCATAGAGTAGATAGATATGTATGTATCTCTCTGTCCATCTTGTATCTCCCTGTCCATCTGCCATACTTGCCACTATCTGGCAATATTATATGCAGCTTAAACAAGGAAGTACAAATGCTGCATGATCATATCAATAATCGGTATTAATAAACTAATGAATCTAATAACTCCCCTTGGCAGAGAGTGTCATGCAGTGCCAGGACCTCAGACACAGATGAAGATCCAATCAGATTTGCTTTTTCATTTCCTGATACACGGTAGGGGAACGAGCACGATGGCATGTCACTCATGAACCGAGGACTCGGTGTTGGCGTACGGACATTAGTTTACGCGTACCGCCTGCCGGTAACTCCGTGACAACGCGTGATAGAGTTCAGGTCCTGATCTCACAATCCAGGATCATTACGGACTCCTGCCAGTGTGACTACATAGAGTGCGGGTGAGCCCGTTATATACAGTCGGCACGACGCATATCCGAAGCGGCAGGAGTACATGGTAAGGAGTCATATGAAAGAATGTAGCGTACCTGTGAAAGAAGACAATGTTGACGATAATACATAGAGTCCCCCACCTCGGAAAGTTACGTCGTGGAAGGTTATCGATTTGAGAAGATGTAGATGTAGATGTAGATTGAGATTGATACAGCCCAGCCCCAATCGGAGACGCGTCAGATGTGTATGAAGGCAGATGCAAGATCTGAATCCTCTGCGCAAAAATATCAAATGCCGCGGCGGAGAAACAGATGTACACCCGAACAAATACCTACGATGGGGCTTTCCTTTCACCGCCAGGCTTTGACTTTGATAGATAACATTTTTTTTCGCAAGCTGGGTGCTCCACCTCCAATGATATTTCAAGCTCGGGCTTCAAGCTTCAAGCTCTCGGCATTACTCGAATTCTCCGTGAAAACTCCAGGGTATTGTTACTCATATGTGATGACGTCCCATCCCGATCCCCACTTTGCACTTGCCGCAGGGCAAGTGGAGCCTGAAGACCTTCCGTGGAGCAGATGCGATGACGCAACGTAATCCTCGGTGAAGGCGTTTCTCAAGAAGGACGACCTCGAGAGGAAAACGCAGAAAAAACACGACTGTCCGACGGCCAAACGGCCTTCTTGTGAATGTCTCGTTCCCATGGTTCAGAGTCTAATTTCCTCCGTGTTGCGTACTCCACGGAGAATGAAAACTGCAAGCTCAGGCTTCAAATTCAAATTCGGGACGCCGGGACGACGGGGCCCGGGGGCCGTTCACAAATTTTCAACCAACTCCACGCGCCGAACCCATGCGCGTGCGTGTGGACAGCCAGGCTGGGGGCCGGACGCGCTTTCGTTTTGTAGTGATAGACCACGTCGGTTTATTTCAAGTCGTGTATTAGATATGAGATTGTAATGGAATGCTTGACACCAAACGGGGCATGCTTGACAGAAAACTCTCGCACGGGCTGTACACATGACGGGCTGTACTAGTTAGGATTAATGATCCACCCTGGGGTATCTGTGTATTATTCGGGCACTCGTTTTCGTGGAGAAAAGCTAAACCAAAGTGAAAACGTTCGCGCGGGGAGAGCTAGAGGGAGAGGGATAGAATTGTGATGAAGAAAGGTGTCAGACAAGCTTGCTTGATATGTTATGTCAGTGGGAACTGCCGCGTGTTTCCCTCCTTCTTAATTGACGCAGTGGAAAGAGAACAGCATGGCCGCATCCCCGCCACTCCCTGGCCCGTCTGCTTCCAACAGGACTTCCGGCTATGCACTCCACCGCGACCGACTGTGAGTATATGTTTTTCTTGTTTTTTGTGTTCTGTCCCACCATGGCCGCTTTTTTTTCGTGCAGGGAGTACCATCTCACTGTCCGCCAGGAGCCCAAGCAGGCCCGCATGTGCGGCGTCGGCGGCAAGGCTGACCGTCGCCCAATCGACCCGCCGCCCATCGTCCAGCTCCGCGTCGTAGATCCCGCAGCGGGACCCCACCGGGCAAGACGCAGGCAAGATCCCGGTCCAGAGCACAGCGGCGCCGACGACGACGACGACGACGACAGGTCCGTCTTGTCCGTCTCACTCGAGCACCGCTCACACTACGTCCAGGGAGCCCCCGGGCGATCTCGCAGGCTACGCACAGAGCTTTCTCCAGAATCCATACTACTTCATGTTTGCCAGTCTCGCCAAGCCAGACGACGACAAGGAGCTGCATTGGCTCAAGGTGCGATGGTCTATGCCCCCCGAGATCCGCTGCTGATGCTCTGCTAGGACGGCCGTACACGATGCACGACGGGTTCTGTCGTTTCTTCGCTCTACCACCTCAAGGACCCCCACAACGGCAACGAAGGTCCGTATGTGCCCCGTGTGCCCCTATAGCGCGCTCACGCTGCACCCAGACGCAGGTTTCTTCGTCTTCCCGGATCTCTCCGTGCGCACAGAGGGCTCCTATCGTCTGAAACTTTCCTTGTTTGAAGTCGTCGGCAACCAGGTCAGACACTGCAAGTCCATCTACTCTGCCCCGTTCTATGTCTACACTGCGAAAAAGTTCCCCGGCATGGAGGAGAGCACGCCCTTGTCGTGCTCGCTCGCCGATCAGGGGATCAAGATTCGGATAAGGAAGGACATCAGGGTGAGGAAACGCCCGGCGCAGGAGAACCAGGGCGCGGGAGCGCCGCCTGCGTTGCCGCCATTTGCTGGCGGCAGTCTAGACGACAACGACGACGAGCGCGAGCGAGACAGGGACACCGACAGGGAGGAGCGCGAGCGCGACTGGAACAGGGACAGGGACAGACGAGACCGACACAGGAACGGCGATATGGTCCTCGACGATGACGACGACGACGACGACGAGCCCCCGACGACGTCTGCGCCCGCGCGATACCACGCTGGCCCCTCGCGCCGCCCGCCCACGGCCACGGCCGCCTCGCCCCCGCCAAGCACCCCCGCGCGCCGCTCAAAGCGCTCGCGCATCGACGACGGGTCCACACCCGCCGCGGCGACGCCCCCGCCTCTCCCGCCTGCGCCGTCCGTCGTAGGCATCGGCGTCCCGCTCGTAGGGCATCCCGTGCCCATCCCCGTGCCACAGCAGCACCCGTGGCCGCCGCCCACCGGCGACCCAACGCAAGGGCCCACGATACCCCCGCCCACGCCCGCGCAGCAGTTGAGCGCCGCGCCTGCGGACGTGCCGGTGTATAGCGCGTACGAGCATCACCCGCCGCCGCCCCCGCTGCCGCCACCGCCAGCAGCGCAGAATCAGTACATGGCGTACCAGGCGCAGGGAGCCCAGCCGGCGCCGCAGACGATGCCGCCGCCGCCACCACCGCCACCTCCACCACCACCGCAGACACTCCCGCCGCCACACGCGCACGCGCCCCTGCCTCCCCCACCACACGCACACGCACCGCCGCCCCCGCCTCCACATGCGTACACGCCTTCACCGTACGCGCCCCCGCCGTCAACAGCCAACCAAGCATGGCAACCCGCACCGCCGCCGCACCCAGCAATCTACGACCCATACGCGTACGGCATGCCCCCGCACCCGCCTGTGCACTACCCACACGTCGTGGGGATGATGCACCCGCCTCCCCCACCGCACATGCATCCGCGGTACGAGTACGCTCCGCCTCCCCCGCCGCATCCGCATGCACATATGGGGTATGCGTATCCCCCGCAGCAGGGGTATTACGACACGCCGCCGCAGCCGGTGCCGGTGCCGGTCCCTGTGCCGGTCCCGGCGCCTGTGGGGTACGCGCCGCCGCCTGTGAATGGAGAGGAGAGCACGGGCACTAGTGCTAACGGCAACGCGGGTGGGAACCCGGCGTCGACGCCCCCGGCTCCAGCGCCGGGCGGTACACCGCCTGCGCCTGCGCAGGTGACGGCTGTCCAGGGACAGGGACAGGCGCAGGGGCAAGGGCAGGCGGTCCCGGTGTCTGTGTCGCCGTACCCCCCTCCGCCCGAGTACAGACCGCCGACTCCGTCCCGCGCGGCGTACCCGCCCCCGCCCCCGGGTCCTGCGCCCGCGCCGTATTATGCGCACCAGCACCAGGGGTACCAGCAGCACCAGGCGATGCCGCAACACCAGCACCAGCTACAGGTGTCGTATCATCATCAGCACCAGCACCAGCAGTATATCCCTGCCCCGCCGCCGCCGCCGCCAATGCACCAGCACCAGCAGATGCAGATGCAGCCGCCGCCGCCGCCGCCGCCGCCACCGCAGCATCAGCAGCAGAGGGTGTACACGGGCACGGCGTCGTCTGCGCCTCCGCCACCGCCCGCGTACGGGTATTCGCCTGCGTATGCGCCCGAGGCGTGGGGCGCGCCGCCTGTGCCTGCACCAGGACCAGGACCGGCCCCCGCGCCCGCGTGGGAGGCGTACCACCCGCATGCGCAGTCGTCGTACCAACCGCAGCCCCAGCCGCAACCGCAGCCGCAACCCTCGATGCCCCAGACGCAGACACAGCAGGCGCAGATGCAGGTGCAGGTGCAGGTGCCGCAGCAGCAGCAGCACAACGGGGACCGGATACAGCTTGCGCCGTTGAGGGGTGAGCGGAGTGCGAGTCTAGGCTCCGGCTCTGGGTCGGGGTCTGTTGGAGCGTGGGATCGCGAGCGGGAACGGGAGCGGGAGAGGGGGAGGGAGTGGGAGCGGGAGAGGGAGAGGGAGAGTCATCGAGAGAGGGAGTGGGAGCGCGGGTGGGACCGGGGGCGGGAGCGGGAGAGGGGGAGGGAGAGGGATTGGGAGCGGGAGAGGGAGAGTCATAGAGAGAGGGAGTGGGATAGGGGGAGGGAGGGGAGGGAGAGTTTTAGAGAAAGGGAGTATCTTGGTGTTCTCAGGAGGAGGGGGAGTCGGGATGAGAGGGAGGAGGAGGCTGCTGTGGGTGCCAGTGCGAGTGCGAATGGGAGGAGAGAGAGAGAAGTCGCAGGTGAAGGGAGGGAGAGAAGAATTGGTCCTGGTGAGATACAGAAGAAAAACGTGTTGAGTATTGGGAGTATCATCTCTGATCAATAGCTGGGGTTCCCTGTTTCTCTTTCTTTTACGTCTTGGTTTTTCGTTCGTTGTATCCTTCACCCTGCTTTTCCGTTCATGGCTTTCGTTTTGTTGCTTTGTTTATTAACTGGCGCTCCTCTTGTGCTGCGCTTCGATCATTCTTCTTGGTCTCTGTCCCTCGACAACAGCGGCACACTCGTAAACCCCAACTATCGTATGTATATGTCTATGTACATGGGCTTTCTTTCTTCCTGTAATGTATTTCACTAGCAATTATGTATTTGGGAATGTAGAACACTTTTGATGGCTCTGAGTTCATCGTTTGCACCCGATACCGTTTGCTAATGGACAAGCGGCATGTTCTTTCTTTCAGAGTAATGGAATCTGTACTTACTCTCGTCGGGTCGATGGCGTAGTTGGTTATCGCATCTGTCTAACACACAGAAGGTC
Source organism: Termitomyces sp. T108 (assembly GCA_017657275.1). Lineage (NCBI taxonomy): Eukaryota > Fungi > Basidiomycota > Agaricomycetes > Agaricales > Lyophyllaceae > Termitomyces > Termitomyces sp. T108. The sequence continues at coordinate 9,146 of JAGGAU010000414.1, forward strand.
CTCAGTTCGAACCTGGGTCGACTCACCATGAAAGCTCACAACAAAATAACTTTTGTCCTCCACTGCGGGATCACAAAGGTTTAAGGTCTAGAGGATTATTGCAATCCAGATTGTGATGAGGCGCCTGAGAAACAGCTACCACATCCAAGGAAGTGGCAATCCACCGGTATATTTTTTCATCATGGCTGAAACACTAAGAGTTCTGTACATGTACAGACTATGTAAACAAACAAGTGAAAAACAAAAAGACGATGTAACAAAATATACAGGGAGAGAGGAGTGGGTGCAAAAAAGAAAAGTGGCAAGACAGAATGAAGACTGATGGACAAGGATGGAGGTGAGTGCCTCTGTTATAAAAACAACAAACTGGCCCAAATTAGATGATTGAATTCTTGAAGCAGCTACAGCCTACAAAATAAGATGAGTCCAATTAATCTGGGGTGAGATATAAGTATCACTCATCATGTGGTGGTTGATTGACATGTCTTACTGTGCAGAGTAGGATAAAAGATAATAATACAAGAATTTACATGAAATTTCAATGAATGCTACTCTATATGGAAACTGGTCAGATGAGATGTGGTGAGAGAGCAAATATGCACTTGCCAGAGGACTTCCCATCCCCCTGTCTTGCTGGCCAATTCTTTTCCATTCCCTCTCTATGCCTTCATTCCTCAACACCATCCCAACCTAACCTCATAACCTGTGCTGACCAGTGCCTTATATAATCAGAACCCTAATGACCTGTGTTACTTACATAATCAAAACCTTGTAACCTGTGCTAAATGGTCCCTTACTTAATCTAGACCTTGTGACCTGTGTTGACCAGTCCTTTATATAATCAGAACTTTGTGATCTGTGCTGAATAGTTCCTGACCTGTGCTGAACAGTTCCTTAAGTTTTCAAAAACAATTCTTTCATTGCACCAGCAGGAGTTTTTGAGGAGGCTCAGGAATTTTTTGTAGCACTTGACAAACAATAGACAAGAGAGGAGGTCAGCTCTGATATTGTCTCTTCCAGCTATGTGGCACACTCAAAGGTTGATGCCTGATTGAAGAATGATTCCTACTACTTAGTGGCATCAAGCAGAGCCACTGAATCTAGACTGTTGGTAAAAATAAGGAGGTGGCAAGGAGAATGTGGAAATGCAACATGGTGAATTTAAGACAGAATTACAACCATCTCCAGAAAGAAAACATCAATTTTTGGAGATGAACAAGACACATTTGAGTGATAGGCAAATCCATTATTAGAGTAGACAGGCATCAGTCCATACCACCATATCAGCAGATTCATTAAACCAGCTGGTTGAGTCCAAAAAGTGAATCCTAATTGACTTAAGGATTATGTCAATCAGCCATTCAATAAGAACAAGTGTTGGAAACAGATGAATATTTGTAACAATGTCCTTGATAGACTCATCAGTTAGCATGATAGTTCCTTGGTTGATGTCAATCCAAAATCCAATGATTTTTAGCATCTTTCCAAACTCCTGTTCTTTATCCTTCCAAGAACAACCAATTGCATCCCAGAAGATGAGAAGCTGGGTTTGATGTTTAGGATGGAGATGTCCCCTGAATGTTATGAGATATGTTGTATGATCCCAAGGGAAAAAGTCATCCATGAATATGTAAAGATTGGTGATATCTAGTTTCTTTATACCAATCCAGCACATGAGACTTGAAGCCATGCATGAGAAACAAGGTGAAGCATGGTTATCAAAAATGAGGTGATGGACAACATATCATACATCATCAACATTGATGAATTGACAAAGTTGCCAGATCAGATGAGCTGGAAGGTTCAAAAATGTGCTGGCAACATTGGATTGCCAGGATATCAGCATTTCTTTGAAAAAAGACTGTTTTGTCTTGTGGAGAGCCTGCCCAATTGTTCTTATGTCATTGTGCTTGACCTTGGCATTGTAGTGAGGGATACCACTGTTTAAACCAGATGCTGAGTGATCCATGACCACTCTGGCTTCACCTTTATGCCATGTGACAAACAAAGGCAAAGCCTTCATTCTTGAAAGAACTTTATCTATCTTGTTGACTCTGATCCAGTGTCCAGCTTGCAGTTCTTTGTCACAAAACTCATTGATAGCATCTACAGCTAATTTCTTGGTTGAATAATTTGGTAGAGGTTTATTGTCATTACTGAACCAATTGTCTTCATTGTTATTAAATAGCCAAGAAAAATTGTGGGCTGGTGTTCAGTGGCCTCTTTGAGGCAATTGAGTTTAGAATGTAGTATTGCCCATGCCATGGTCCAAGGTGGCACTACAATTGTTTCTGGAAGCTGATCCTTCCCTGACTGATACCTTCGGCATGGGTCTACAGGGGGATATTGCTCATAGTCTTCCTTTCTGAGGTCAAGACACTGCTGAACTTCCTTAATATAATCTTTTTCTCCAACAGGAAAAAGCCCTAGAAGCCTGAGACTTCTGGTGAAACTGTCAAAAGATCTGAAACCTTCAATGGTCTTGTTGACAAGCCCCTGACACTTGCTACATTGATCTCTGACTTTGTCAATGCTGGCTTCTAGTGGTGGAGAATGAGAAGAGAGGCATTCAGCCAAAGATCTATGTTCAGGGGCCAATCAAGCATTAATCTGCTTAATAATGGTCAGAAAAGCCTCCTGATGTTGTGCCTGCTGCAGAGCAATCAAAGGAGGTAGAGAATTAGAGTATTAATCATGCATGGAGGTAATACAATGATGAGGAATGAGGTAAAAAGCACAAAAAAATTTGATAAGACTGAATAAATACTAAAAAATGAGGGTAGGATGAGTGCTTCCATCATAGCAACAATGAGCTAAACCTACTATAGTCCAACAATACAATGAGTCTACTTGATCAAGCAGAGTGGGATAGAGAATGAAATAGCAAGGAAATAAATATAAAAAATTTGATGGATAGAGACTCTGCATGACAGATGTCAAGTAAAATATGGTGAGAGAGGGACTTTGTGCTCACCTGTGCTAAGACAACTGATGTGAGAGTGCTCAAGAACAGCATAGATAAACCTGAGACGTGTAGATCCTACTGTCTTCAGCACAACTTCTGTCACACTTTGTTGCTATGCTGCAGACAGCCCAAGACTTACACATAAAGAGCACAGGTGGTAATAACATATGAGGTGATTACACAGAGGCTTCCAAAAAAGCTCCTTTCCCTTAGAACCTGCTTTTATGCCAACTAAATAGTCCCTTATCTAATCTAGACCTTGTGACCTGTGTTGACCTGTTCTTTATATATTCAAAACTTTGTGATCTGTGCTGAATAGTTTTGTGACCTGTGCTGAACAGTTTCTTATGTAACCAAGCTTCTTTTGGTCTAGGCAACTTCTAGGGTTCCCACTATTTGGATTAGGGTTGGTTTACCTCATTTATACTATACAGTTGTTTTTCACAC
>JAGGAU010000415.1:0-12511 GCA_017657275.1 Termitomyces sp. T108
CACGCCCAACGCTACCCCCACAGGAGGCGCTAGGTGTCAATAACTTCATACAGTACCTAGCGACTTTTGGGCGTCATCAGCGTTAAGTTAGATGGAACTGCAGCAGACGTGTGGTTATTGTTAGTGACCCTGAACGATGCTAAGTCGGACCTGGCCCTGATCCACGCTGAGGAGGCGCTTGCCTCAGTGAAGTACACGGATAGGTCAAGCATTGAGGCCCACTTTAAGGCGATGCAAACGGTGTAGTCGAGGGCTAATGACCAGGGCGCTGGCATTGACGACAGGCGTTTTTGCGTGTATGTTATCAAGTCGATGCTGAGTTCTTGGGCAGCTGTTACTGGCTCGTTGATTAATGAGCAAACGTCTGCTGAGGTGATTGTGCGACTAACAACGCACACGCTGCTATTGTATGGCGCTTTGGCTATGGCCCCCACAAAAACGGCACAGGCATTGGTGGCGCAGACCAACTGTAACGCCAGGGACAGGGGCGTGTGTTCAAACCCTGTGTGTGGCCGCGTTGGGCACACTATTGACAAGTGTTTCAAAAAGGGTGGCAGGCTAGAGGGCCAGTACCCTGACTGGTGGAAGAAAGGTCGAACGGGGAACTCGACCAGCACGACAACGCTACAAGTCCCAAGTTTGATTCAAGCCAGCACCGCCCCACAAGCTAACTCCATGGTGACATCAGCTAACAATGACAATATGCCTGCCCCTCAGTGCCTTGCTTTCTCAGCTGTGACAGAGGGCAGCGTACCTGATCACATCACCTACGCCGACTCCGCGGCGAGTCGGCATTTCTTCACGGACCGCACTGACTTCATCTTGTATGGCCCGCCTGATGATACGTGCAGGACTGGTCTTGCAGTGAAGGGGTCTTTTGACATTCTGGGCTGCGGAAAAGTCAGGAAGTGGATCAGTTTTGCTGGGGAGACGATTGAAGTCACATTTGACAATGCACTCCACACCCCAGACTTAGACCACAACCTGGTTTCCATCGGATCCTTAGTTCGCAAGGGTGTCCGCCTTGGTATCAACAGTGACAGCGCAACGCTTCATGTGCCCGATGGCCGACCCTTCATGAAATGCCCAATGTCAGGCACAATGTTTGTCGTTGAGTTTGTCCCGCCCCCTCCAGCAGCGCTCGCAGCACGATCCCTGAGCAAGCCCACTGGACTTGAGACTTGGCACCGCTGGCTGGGTCACGTCGGCAAGTCCACGCTTTGCAAGATGGTCTGTCTAAATGTTGTTGACGGGCTCAAGATAACCACAACCTCCACTGCCAGCAGGTGTGAAGACTGCATCATGGGGAAGCAGTCTCACCGCCCGTTCAATGCCATTGTGACACCTGAGTCCCTCCTGTACGAGAGAGTCACGTTCGATATTTGGGGTCCTGCTCGGGTCTCAACGACAGGGGGCAAGATGCTGATGCTGGTGGCTACTGACCAGGCAGGTGCTGACTGCGAAGTCTGGTTCCTTGCCAGTAAGACTAAAGAGAACATGCTTGCCTGCCTGGAAACAATGGACGCAAGGGTTGAGATGCAATACAGGTTACGGATCAAGTGCGTACGAACGGACGGGGGGAGGGAGTTTGACAATGACTTGTGGGATGCCCACTGCCGGAAACACGGGATCTAGCATGAGACCACGCCACCACATTTGTCTGCCGCAAATGGTGTCGTCGAACGCAGAAACAGGATGATCTTGGACCTTGCGCGCAGCATGTTGCATGAATCTCGCCTCCCTGCGCACTATTGGGAGAAAGCGGCCTTGACAGCGGTCCACATGTTGGACATAATCCCAAGTTCCAGACACCTTGGGAAGACCCCTCGTGAGATCTGGACAGGGAAAAAGCCCGATGTTTCGTACCTCTGACCTTTTGGATGCACAGCAATCCTGCATGAGGATGGGGGCAGCAAGTTGGATGCACGATCAATACAATGCGTACTTGTCAGGTATTTTGGAGTCGGCGACTATAAACTCCTCGAGCGCTCCACCGGGAGAATGTTCCACTCTCGGGATGTAATCTTTGAAGAAGGCACTGCACACCGCACGCTACCTGAGGACAGGGATGATGACCCTGTTGACCTGTACGAGGTCTTGGGCAATGACGTACCGGATGCAGTAGCATCGGCTGTTGAACCGACTCAGGACCCAGTAGCCCCTGCCCCTGACCCACCGATCGCAACTGCGGCCGAGCCCCGCCGCTCGGCTTGCCTGGCAGCCAGACCTGTACACAACAAATCCCCACCACCCACCGGGGACCTGATCAACCTCATTGATGACGCCCCTGAAAGCGAGGAGGAGACGTACGCTAGCATGCCCGGTGCCTTGTCCATGCGCACAGCCGACCCTGATGAGACCTGGATCCCGAAATCTTACTCTGAGGCCATGCGCTGCCCTGACCTTTGGCACGCCCCAATGGACCAAGAGATGGCAAGAATGCGCAAACGCAAGGTGTGGAGACTAGTGATGAGGCCAGACGGTGCTAGGACTATGAAGAACCGTTGGGTGTTTGCCATCAAATATGACGCTGACGGCAAGGTTGTGAGTCGCAAAGCGAGGCTCATGGCAAAGGGTTTTTCTCAGATCCCAGGCATTGACTACTTTGCAATGTACGCCTCAGTCATCAAATATGAGTCTCTGCGCATGAACCTTGCGGTTGGCACCATCCTGGACTACGAGATCTGGCAGGTCGACTACATGAGCACGTATCTCAACGCACCTACGCAAGTACCCATTCTGATGGAACAACTGGAGGGTTATGAAGTGAAGGCGGGGGACGTCTATAGGGTTGATGTCAATGAGGGCGAGCGGGTCCGGGGGAGCAGCGTGGCGGGTGACAACATGGAAGAGAATGAGAAGAACCTGGTGACGTTACTGGACAAAGCTTTGTATGGAACGATGGATGGCACGAGGAATTGGTGGCGAACTTTAGATGAGGACATGAGAAGATTAGGTTATAGGAGGTCTGAAGCCGATCAATCAGTAAGGTCAAAGAGCAGGAATGGAGAGAAGACGGTCACCAGCACGTACACAGACGACATGTCAGGAATGTCGTCATCTAAGGTGGAAGCGATGCAAGCGCAAAAGGAACTCAGGGAAAAGTATGAAATAAAGGACCTTGGGGACATCAAATTCATACTGGGAATTCGTGTTACGCGCGACCAAGGGAAATGACTCATCACACTCAATCAGGAAGAATACCTAAAGCACACACTCAACAAATTTGGAATGTCGAGCTGCACCCTGAAGTACACACCTCTTCCCCCTGGAATAATACTGAGCTGATCGCAAGCACTGTCAACAGACAAGGAACGACAGTACATGAAGGACAAACCATACGCTGAAGCGCTTGGATCACTAATGTATGCGCAGATTGGCACGCATCCCAACATTGCTTTCACAATCACGTCCCTGAGCAGATTCATGACCAACTCTGGAAAATCTCACTGGCTAGCATTGCTCCATGTAATGAGGTACATCAAAGGCACGATATCCTACAAACTCCGGTATGGCAGACCAAACTACAATGATTTCATACCTCGCGGTTATTACGACTCAGATTTTGCATCGGACATCGATACCTGGAAATCAGTTTCAGGAGGAGTGTTTATTCAGGCTGGGGGACCTACTTGTTGGAGTGCCAAGTACCAGGACACCATGTCAACGTCTACTATGGAGGCAGAGTACATTGCGCTGGGGAGAGCCATGGAACAAATACAATGGATGTACTCAGCCTTAGCAGAAATTGACTTTGGCGTCCCTTACCCTGCAGACCTAAAGGGCGATAACAATGGATCGATCGCAATTGCGGAAAACCAAAGGAACCACAACAGGGTCAAGCACATCGACGTACGCCACTATTTCGTCCGACACCTAGTCGAGGAGGGGAAGATACAAATCAAGTATATACCTAGCAACGAAAACCTGGCCGACTTGTTTACGAAACCGCTAGCGCGCCCACAACACCACAAGTTCTGCCTGGTGCTCCGCTTATGCAAGAATTGACGCCTACCGTGAATCCAGGGAAGTGTTGGAGGGGAGTCGTGGTACGCGGCACGTGAGCGGTGTGTTGCAACACACAAGAATAGATGGATTAGGAAAAACTATACAGTTGGGGGATATGGATTGGATTCAGAACACAACATACCTCAGTTGCTTTGGATACCAACTGAGGTATGTAATCTACCCAACTTAGAGATAGACACAAGTACTGAATCACTTTATTAGTCTCTGTATTTAACAGGTACATAGGACTAATTCAGTCGCTTTGGATACCGACTGAGTCTCTGTATTTAACAAGAGGAAATCAAGGAAGACAAACTTCCTTGTTTTGAAGAGGAAAAGTCTTCTCAAGCAAATGAAGATGTCTGATGTCAACAAACCGTGAACCCCTCCAAGTCTACCTCTGCAATCCATCTTATGTCAAAAGGCAAATTGCTGTGTGATGAACCACACCAAACAATTTCTCATGTCCAAGTGGGACAAGCTCATTAAAGGAGAAGTTGCAGACTTTGGTGTCATCTACAGCACTATCCACTACACTGGTGCTCCAAAAAAGAATAGAGGAATAGAGGACATCTTGGTGACTATGAGGCAAAGGCAACATGTAAGCTCTCAAGTTGGAAGATAAGTGGCTTAGCTTAGAACATGATAAGACACTGCATCAGGAATATTCTTTATTTGTGGGGATTACATCCATAGAAGGGTTCCAGTTTCTATATGTTAAGTTTCCCTTCATGGGCCAGTGCGTTGTAGATGTTGTTCTGGGAGTTCTGGGCATGGGGCAGGGATGATGCATTGTAATAATAGTAATAATGGTTACCCCTGCCATGCTAGGGAGAGAAGGCATTGTCAAGAGACTTCCATTTTAGGCTGCCTTCTATTCTGAGACCTCCAGGATAGTTCCAGAGTGGTCCAGAGTTTTCTGGACTTCTATTTTTGGACAACTGGAGCAGTTTTAATTTTGAGACCTCTGGAACTGTTCCAAAGCAGTCCAGGTACTCCAGACCTCCTCTGGGGTTAGGGTTCAGGTGTGGTCATGCTGTACAGTATGTTTCCATGCTTCCGCACCTGCACCTGATGCGCCATGCCCTGGCAGAGGAGTCCTTAGACTTGTTCTCTTTGGATTTTCCTCTGCCAGGTAATTAGCTACAGTCCTGTCATATCATACCATTCTAATATACTTTGAATTTCCCTCTGCCAGTTGTGTGACTTAGCTGCAACCTCTAGAGGTTGCCCTTACAGCAGAACAAGTCTTGTAACTCTGGCCTGGAGGCCTCCTATAGCTTGCCAATCTTTTAGGCCTCTATCTGTTGCCTCCTCACCAGACTTAAGCTCCTCTGTTTCCATGTCTCAGCCAGCCCCTCCAGATCCTTCCTCAGACACCCCAGTCCCACAGGACAATGCCTGGAGTTGCCTGCTCCAACTAGAAGCACAGGTGCAACTAACTCAGACCTTCTTATCACTCCACACTTCTGAACTTTCCACCCTCCACCAAACCACCAAAACTATCTCCAATTCCCTCTGGGTGCTCCTTGAGCACCTCTCTACAGCCCCTGCTGCATCTTCTCCTTCTTCCACACCAGCCCTGTGCTTTCCTGCTGTGAGACTGGCTCCTCTGGCTCCAGGACATGCCAACATTCCCTGCCTAGCACTCCCAGATGCATACAATGGTGACCATACATCTGGAGAGCATTTCCTCCAGTCTTGCATCACCTACATTCAGCTTTGCAGTGATGATTTGACAAGCTGAAGATTGCATGGGTCCTGTCCTACATGAAGTTTGGGTGGGCAGCAACCTATGCAATGTGAGTTTTCTGGTGCCCTGGAGGAGTTGCAGGGTTCAGGGACTGGGCCACATTCAAACAGGAGTTTTGGAATGAGTTTTTTCCCTGGTACCCGACCAAGACTGCTGCACTGGCCCTATGAGACAAGGACCAGTATGGGCAAGGCAAGAGGTCCCTGGACAAGTACATTAACTCATTCTAGGCACTTGTGGAACAGGCCAACTACCTGTCATGATCTGCCACTACTGCCGGTATCCAGCCCTGGCCCCAGTACCCTCAACCTCACTAGGCCAGCTCCACAAACCCCAGGCCTAGACCAGCCATCTTCAGCGGCCATCAGCACATCAGTGGCCATCAACACCCATTATTGCCCATGTACACCACATTAGCGCCAACCCCGGCAAACCCTGGCCGCCCATGCTACCATCAGTGCCTGCCCTGGCAATCCCTGGTCGCTGACACCACCACCAGCACTCGCCTCAGCAATTCCTGGCCATCAACGCCACTATCAGTACTGACCCTGGCAATCCTTGGCCTATTACCAGCAACCCCTGATGCCCTCCTTTCCCAATCAGGCAACCATCACAACTCATGCATCAATGCATCACCCCAGCCTAAATCCCATGCCCACACCTCCTCCTTGGTTGACTCCTTACCTCCTGGCACATTCCATGCCTCTGTGTGCTCCCAAAGCAAGACCTGTGCTTTGTGAGTTTCTTTACGCTACTCGACCGACCTGATGCCCACAGCACGCTTGTATGATCTCCGGGCTTCAGCAAGAGTCCTGGCCCCACTGCATGACCCCTTGCACAAAACCGGGACTCTAACAAGAACCCCTGCACCACAAGTCACCCTGGAGCCTGGGCCTGCACTCCAGAGCCTCCCTGCCCCTCATATATAAGTCGTAGCATAGCGTCTAATACAGTAGTGTTGATATTACCCATTCTTCCTGGTCTTTTATTCAGTTCTCATATTGTTCCCATTGATCTCATCCATCTTGTCCTTGACTCGTTTACCTCTCTCTTGTATTACTCATCTTGTTCTTGTCTCAATCTATTTGCTTTTCCTCTCCTGGTCTCCTCCTCTAAGTCTCTTTCTTTGTTTCTGTCTCTCTTTCTCTTCTCCTCTTCCTCCCTGTCTCCTTGTCTCTATTCCCTTCCAAGCCTCCAACTCTCTCAATTGCTCTCTGCCTTTCTTCCTTCAGCCCTAGCCTCAGGACTTAGCGAGCCCTGCATCTAAACCCCAGCCTAACTGCTCCTGCTTCTCTGGGACTTATCCTTAGCCCTGGAGCTCGCTCCTGACTCTCAGAGTTCCCTCAACAGCCCCCTGGACTAGTTTTGGTCCCTCTATACTTGCTCTTGCCCCCTCAATCCCGGTCCGTACGCCATGCCCACCACTCCAGCTGTGTGTATAGACTTTGTGTGTGCCAAGTAAGAATTCGCCCAGTGGTCTGAGCCCCCATGGTTAGCAAAACCTGACAGCTACTAGTAGTTCTGGGACACCAGTTCCAACGTCTTCCAGCGACCAGGATGCCCAGTGATCCAGGAGTTGTGGTGTTGCTCAACAATACACCTTCAGAGCTCCAGGTCATTTGGGATGTAGATGCAACCCTGGAAGGTGAAAAGACTGTCCTGCAGACCCCATTTGTCTGTGCATACTGACTGAGCCCCAATGGCCTTACCAGATTGGAGAGCTAGTGCCGCCTTAGCCACTGAGTCTTCCTGGAGTCCCTCACAATTGCTCCAGCGGATGTCCTGGAGGATGTGCACCTCATCTTCCTGTATAGACAGTCCTTCCAAGGCATGGATGGCAAACAGCTCCAGGCAAAGAAGGACTATGTTGGCATTATCTCTGGCCCCAGAGCCATGGTCTGCATGCCAAGACAATGTGCTGGGCTTTCCCATGCTCCTCCCAGGCTTGTGGTAGAGAGAGAAGTCAAAGTTGGCAAGGTAGAGAGACCACTGGGCCTGTCAACGGTTAAGCTTGTTGGTGGTCTGGAAGTACTCCAGGTTCTTGTGGTCCATCCAGACTTTGAACTTGTGCCAGGCACCTTCAAGGAAGTGGTGCCACTTCTCCAAAGACTAGATGATAGCCAGCATCTTCTTGTTGTAGATCTTGTAATTCCACTCCACTGCATTGAGGCTCTTGGAGTAGAAGGCTACAGGATGCCACTTGCTGTCCTCCAAGAACTGCTGGGATAAGACCACACCAGTTGCAAAGTCAGAGCTGTCAGCCTCAACACAGAAGGAGCGGTTGTTGTCGGGAAATATTAGGACAGGTTTAGAGGTGACAGCGGACTTGAGGGCGTTGAAGGCCTGGTGCTCCGCATCACCCCAGGTCTATCCCATGTCCTTCCCAGTGAGGTTGAACAGTGGCAGTGCATGGTGAGAGAAGTTCTGGATGAAATGCCGGTAGAAGTTGGTGAACCCCAAGAAGGCTTGCACCTCCTTCTTGTTCTAGGGCACCAGCCATTGTGTAACGCTAGCCACCTTCACTGGGTCCATCTTTGCCATCTCTAGGGAGATGACCAGCCCAAGGTACTCAATCCAGGTCTGCTCAAACTTGCACTTCTCCAGCTTGAGGTAGAGTTGATGCTGGCAGAGACGTTCTAGGACCACTCAGGTGATGCAGTGGTGCTCCTCCAAGGTCTTGGTGTAGATGAGAATATTGTTGAGGTATATGCACACCACACCATCTGCAATCAGGTCCTGGAAGATATTGTTCATCATTGTTTGGAAGGTGGCTGGACTGTCAGTGAGCCCAAAGAACATTACCAGAGGCTCAAACAGTCTGTGGTTGGTCTGGAACGCTCCCTTCTACCCATCCCCTTTCTGGATGCACACATTTGTTGTAGCCCCATCAGATGTCCAACTTCATGAGATAATGTGCACCCTGGAGGCTGTTAATGAGCTCAGCAATGAGTGGGAGGGGATAGCAGTTCTTGATGGTCATCATGTCGAGCACGTGGTAGTTCTGGACCAACCAGAGGGAACCATCCTTCTTCTTGATGAAGAATACTGGTGAGGCCATCAGAGACTTTGAGGGGTGGATGCATCTGGACTTGAGATTCTCCTGGAGGAATGCATCTAGCTCATCTTGCTCCTTTAGCACAAGTGAGTAGACTTTGCAGTTAGCAGGCTTTGCATCAGGCACCAGCTCAATCACATGGTTCTACTGCTTGCACTCCAGGAGGAAGTCAAACAAGGCCTTGGAGAAGACATCCTCAAAGTCATGCAGGTGGTCAGGGACTGCATCTTGGAAAGCCTAGGGCTGGGCATTCATTGCAAAGGCCTGAGCTAGTCACTGGGAAGTGGTCTGGCTGGCCTGGATTTCTTCTGCAGAGGGTGGCATCAGCAAGGTCATAGCATAGATGCAGTCCCCTACCTCAATGGCATTGTCCAGCTGCTCCAGGTCTCAGGCAAGTTGGAACTTCCTCTCACATTCCTCTCCTTGCTCGGAGTTCCTGCCGCCATGCTTGTCATCCTCATAGAGGGCCTCTCTATGAGGGAACGCCAGAGGTGGGGGGTCTAGCAGGTCAAGGTCCATGAAGGGGAGGTGTCCTACTTGACATGCCCAAATAGCTGCACGTTCCCACATAGCGGTGTGCCGCTCCTTCTTTGATTCCTTCATGCAGGTGGTGCAGCGCTGGGGGCATCAGCTCATAATTACCTCTCCCTTGGTCCAGTTGATCTCTGGGTTGTGCTCCCAGAGCCAAGTGAAGCCGAGGATCATGTCCTGCTTCTCCAGGCTGGTGACTGCAAAGGTGGCTTGCTCCGCATGCAACTTGTACTGGAGGACAAGGTCTACTACTGCACAGATGGATTTGGCTTCATTTGGGGTACCATCAATATTGTACACCGGAATCAGGGAGAGGAGGGGTCGAGTGGTGAGCTGGTGGTGCTCCACATAGTCAGTGTCCACAAAGAGCCCAATTGCCCCAGATCCCAGGAGAGCAACAACACTCCAGACTTGCTGAGTGTCCATGGTCTCAACTTCAATGTTGAGCTGGAGCGAGTTGGTAGACAGGGTTGAGGCCACTACAAAGCAGTGTGGGAGGCAGCGCTCCCAGGTGGGGAGTTGGGGTCTTTTTTGGGCAGAGGTTCTGGATACGTCTGAAGGGGTGCTTATGGTAGGTGGCACAGGAAAGTCATCAGAAGTTGTATTGATCTCTTCTACTGACAGGCAAGCAAACTAAATAGCACTAGGCAGCAGGGGCATACTATTCACTTGCTACTTCTCTGAAAACCCTACTCTGGCATCTCTACGGCTACCGGGTCACTAGGCGCTTCTCCCTTGAGGTGGTCCAGGGTTGCTGCATCAGGCAAGGGGATGCCAGTGCTGTTCCAGGCCACTAGAAGTTGCAAGAAGAGCTCCTCTTATTTCTCCAGAGCAAGGTACCAGACCTCAAGGCCCAGGAAGCACCTTCGAGTGAAGTAGCTGGGGGCACCACAGTGTCGGCATAGAAGAGGGAGAACAGCTTGTTGGCGGGAGGCATTGACGTCCATTGGCACTCTGGGAGGTAGTGTAGGACATGCCAAGGGCATTGTGGGAAGGGGGTCAACCACCAGAAGCACGTGAGGTTGCAGAGCCAGGAACAGAGAGCGATTGGCAGGGGCAGGGGCCATGGCCTGGCAAAGGTCACATCTGAGCTCCATCAACTGCCACTGGTCCCAGGCCACCTGGTACCAAGAGTTCACTTGGTCATCCACTGGCCTTCCTTCTGCCAAGTTGTTGATCTGATCCATTAGAGCAAGTTGCAGCCCTTCCTGAAAGGTGAGGCAGAGCTGCAGGCCATCAGGGTAGTTGGCCTGCTCCACAAGCACCTGGAATGAGTCAATGTACTTGTCCAGGGACCTCTTGCCTTGCCTGTACTGGTCCTTGTCCCGTAAGACCAGTGCAGTGGTCTTAGCTGGGTTCTGAGAGAAGAACTCATCCTGGAACTCCTGTTCAAATGTGGCCCAGTCCCCAAACCCTGCGACTCCTCCAGGGCACCGGAAGACTCTCATCACATAGGTTGCCACCTGCCCAGACTTCATGTAGAATAGGACCCATGCGATCTTCAGCTCATTGGAGAGGAAATCATCACCGCAGAGTTGGATGTAAGTGGCACAAGATTGAAGGAAACATTCTCCAGATGTGTGGTCACCATTGTATGCATCCAGGAGTGCTGGGCAGGGAATGTTGGCATGCCCCAGAGCTGGAGGGGCCAGTTTCACAGCCAGAAAGCATGGGACTGGTGTAGGAGAAGGATAGAATGCAGCCAGGGCTATGGAAAGGCGCTCAAGGAGCGCCCAGAGGAAATCAGAAATGATCTCAGTGGTTTGATGGAGGGTGGAGAGTTCAGAAGTGTGAACATGCCATCAAAGTAGGAGACTGCATCTACGCTACCACCCTTGTGATGCCACCTTCTCTGGAGGAGATCCGGGCCAGTCAGACCATCTCCCAGCAGCATCATGACCTACTCCCGGAGTTCACCCCACCACCCTGGAACAACACCACCAACCCCCCCGGAACAACCCCACTGGCCCCGCCAACCGTTACAACACCATGACAGCTGCCATGGTGACACCTGCCATTCCTGGGTTTGCCGCCTCCCCAATCCTGACACCTGGCAATCACCACGACCCTGGACTTCCCCACATCAACCCGAAGTCTCCCACAGCATGGCCCACCCTCAGACAGATCACCTCGGCATCCTCCAGCAATCAGTCCCACCACCCCAGCGATCACGCCTGACACCCGCAGTCACAGCCCAACCCGCCATCACTCGCATTCCCTGGTGATCACTCCGGCAATCATGCCCGACACCCAACACTGAACCAAACTGAGCCTGCCACCCCAGAGTCTACCCATAGAGTATTTAAGGCATAGGTAGACAACCTGTACAAGTAGTGTTGATATTGCATCTAAATTGTCTGAATCTCCTTTGCCTCATACTCTCGTATCTCGTCTCAGTCTCCTTGTCTATTTTCATAACTCTCTTCATTTTGTCCAAGTCCTTTCCCTCTGCAACTCATCTCTTCTCATCTTTTCTCCATTTTCCCTTCCAATTTATCTCCATCTCATCTTACTTTCACTTCCTTCCTCTTCTTTTCTCTCTCTCAAACTCACCTCACTTCCATCTTGTCTTGTTTTTCCTGGACTAAGCCTGGACTTGTTTCTCCAACTCCAGACCCCAAGCTAGATGTTTGGTGGGGCTACAACAATGTGCACATCTGGGAAGAGGATGAGTGGAAGGGAGCATTCCAGACCAACTGCGGGCTGTTTGAGCCCCTCTGTAAGGGTGACCTCTGGAGGCTATGGCTCAGTCACACAATTGGCAGAGGGAGATCCAAAGTATATTAGAGTATATACCAACAATATCATAATAACTACTCACCTGGCAGAGGGAGATCCAAAAAGAACAAGTCTAGGGATTCTCTATGCCAGGATAGACACTTCTAAGGCTTCAGAAGCATGAGAAACAACTGTACAGGACAACAAAACTTTAAAAACTCAAAAATTGCAAGACAGGACAAATCCGGAGTTTTGAAACCATTCCCTCCCATCAGATTCCAGCTTTGATCCCTCCTTGGTAGATCAGCCCCATTCAGATGTCAGCCACATCTAGATCCAGTCACATCCAGGTCTCAGCCACATCCAAGTCTCAGCCACATCCATGTCTCAGCCACATCCATGTCTCAGCCACATCCATGATCCCTTGTTCCAGATCACTTCCACCT
>JAGGAU010000416.1:0-12494 GCA_017657275.1 Termitomyces sp. T108
TGTTGTTCATCATTGTTTGGAAGGTGGCAGGACTGTTAGTGAGCCCAAAGAACATTACCAGGGGCTCAAACAGTCCGCGGTTGGTCTGGAATGCTCCCTTCCACTCATCTCCTTCCTGAATGTGCATGTTGTTGTAGCCCCACTGGACATCCAACTTTGTGAAGTAGTGTGCACTCTGGAGGTTGTTAATGAGCTCAGCAATGAGTAGGAGGGGGTAATGGTTCTTGACCGTCATCGCATTGAGCACATGGTAGTCCTGGACCAACCAGAGGGGACCATCCTTCTTCTTGATGAAAAACACCAGCAAGGCCATTGGAGACTTTGAGGAATGGATGTGTCCAGACTCAAGCTTCTCCCAGAGGAATGCATCCAGCTCATCCTGTTCCCTTGGCATGAGCGGATAGACCTTGCAGTTAGCAGGCTTTGTATCAGGCATCAGTTCAATTGTGTGGTCCCACTGCTTGTGCTCTGGGAGGGAGTCAAACAAGGCCTTGGAGAAGATGTCCTCAAAGTTGTGTAGGTGGTTGGGGACCACGTCTTGGAAAGCCCGGGGTTGGGTGTTTGTTGCAAAGGCCTGGGCTAGCCACCGGGAGGTGGTCTGGCTAGCCTGGATCTCCTCTGCAGAGGGCAGCATTCTTAAGGTTGTGGCGTAGATGCAATCTCCTACCTTGATGACATCGTCTGGTTGCTCTGGGTCCTAGGCAAGTTGGAACTCCCTCTCACATTCCTCTTTCCTTCTGGAGTTCCCGCCACCATGCCTGTCGTCCTTATAGAGGGCCTCTATATGAGGGAATGCCAGAGGCGGGGGGTCCAGCAGGTCAAGGTCCATGAAGGGGAGGTGTCCTACTCGACATGCCTGGATAGCTGCGCATTCCCGCATAGTGGTGCACCACTCCTTCCTCAATTCCTCTGTGCAGGTGGTGCAGCACTGGGGGCAGTGGCTCATCCTCACCTCTCCCTTGGTCCAGTCAATCTCCAGATTGTGCTCCTGGAGCCAGGTGAAGCCAAGGATCATGTCCTGCTTCTCTAGGCTGGTGACCACGAAGGTGGCTCACTCCACATGGGATTTGTACCGGAGGATGAGATCTACTACCATGCGGATAGACCCAGCTTCATTCAGGGTACCATCAATATTGTACACCGGGATTGGAGAGAGGAGGGGTCTGGTGGTGAGCCAGTGGCGTTCTACATAGTCAGCGTCTACAAAGAGCCCTGTTGCTCTGGAGTCCAGGTGTCAGGTTCCGCTGACCATGGGGGCTCAGACCACTGGGCAAATCCTTACTTGGCACGCACAAAGTCTACATGCACAACCAAAGGGCAGGCATGGCAGTACGGACCAGAACTGAGGGGACACAGGCGAAGTTAGAGGGGTCGAGGGTGGTCCAGGGGACTGCAGGGGAAACTCCGGGGTCCGGGGACAAGCTCCGGGGCTTGGTGTAAGTCCCGGACGTGAGTGTGTAGTGTGTATAGGGCTGAGGCTCAGGCATGGGGCTCACTAAGTCCTGGGGCTGGAGATAGGCGGGGAAGGGCAAAAGAGTCGAGGCTGGAGGAGAGACTAGATGAGAGGCGAGACAAAGAGGAAAGAAGGGGAAGAAGGCGGGAAACTTAGAGAGGGAGAGGCAGAAGAGAAACTTAGAAAGAGAGGAAGACCAGAAATAAAAAGCAGATAGATTGAGATGAGACGAGACGAGAGATAAGATACAGAGAACGAGTCGAGTTGAGTACGAGATAGAAAAGAACAGAGATGTAATAAGTGGAAATAGGCTTGGAACAATAACTGACGAACTAGAGACTGGGAAATGGCAATATCAACACTACCGTACCACATGCTACATTACGACTTATATACAAAGGAGTGAGCGTGCTCCAGGGCTCAGGTCCAGGCTCTGTGGCGAGTTGTGGGGCAGGGATCCTTGCTGGAGCCCGGGGTTCATGCAAGGCATACTGGGGCCCTTGCTGAAGCCCGGGGACTGTGCAAGGTCATGTGGCAGATGTTGGTGGCGTAAAGGAACTCACAAAGGAGAGGCCTTGCTTTGGGAGTACGGGAGGTATGGACAATACGAAGAGGCAAGGAGTCGACCGAACCAGAGACGCAGGGCGCGGGGTCCGGGCCAGGTGATGCGTTGATGCGCAAGTCGTGGTGGTTGCCCAATTGGGGAAGGGGTCGTCGGGGTGTGCCGGTGATGGGTCAGGGACCGCCGGATCAACGGCCAGGGGTTGCCAGGGCGGGTGCTGATGGTGGCGTGGGCATCTGGGGTTTGCCGGGGTCAGCACCAAGGTGGCGTATACGGGCGGTGATGGCCGTTGATGTGCTGATGGCCGCTGGAGAGGACCGGTCTGGGCCTGGGGTTTATGGAGCTGACCTGGTGAAGTTGAAGGTACCAGGGCCGGGGTTGGGTACCGGTGGTGGCAGGCGGTGTACCGGCGGTGGTGGTGGATCGTGACAGTAGTGGATAACCAGAAACAACAGCAATACAATCAATTTGGGTTGATAATGCTAAATGACAGGGAATCATGGTATAGCCAAACCAAATGGGAACTGTATGGGCTCATCTGGGTGTTGCAGAACATGCATATGTACCTCATTGGTATACGGAATCTGATTGTGGAGGTGGATGCCCAATACATCAAAGGCATGTTGGCCCATACAGACATCCAACCATTGACAAGTATGAACTGGTGGATTGTGGCAATTCTGCTATTCCACTTTGAGTTAGTACATGTCAAAAGCAAGTCCCATGGCCCAGACAGGAAATGGTAGACATAGGAGCAACCACTCCTTATCCAAGAAATGATGGCAAGTCAACAGACAATAGGGAGGAGTTTCCCAGACCACAAAAGAAACTGGTTGAAATGCAGCTGGAAAAGGAGAGGACAGCTTACCTCAGAATCAGTAGAGGAAACTGAGATAGGAGAGGAAGGGTGGTCCCCCCCTGGAAACACTAGGCAGCAACAAAGTGGTGGAAGACAGCCCTAAACAACTGGTGGCCCCCAACATAAGAAAAGTTACCAATTGGGCTCAAGGAGCCTGGTGATTGCACTCCCAGTGCTCAACAAGTAGGCGTTGGACATGCTCATGGTGGTGCCACTGTAAACCAAATCCATGCCTGAGCTTATATGGGTAGAGGGCAGCTAAGTTGGTAACAACTTCATGGTTGTTCAAGGGATTGTTGCCCTGAGAAAGGATGGAGTCAAACATAACATCAGCCAGGGAGCGGAAAACCAAGGTGGCCTCCTTGAGAAGCTGAGGAATGGCTGAAAGGGGGGGGGGGGGGGGGGCAAAGACACCTGCAAGAATAATGAGGCTGGAACAAAAGGAAGCCCCTTCTTATAGAAAAATTATGTCCTGAAACGGACACAGCAGATGCTCATAGGATCACAAAAGATACTCAGAACAGGGTCACACATCCAAGGCAGGCTGACAAGGGAAGATGAATAATGGAAAGTGTGCTGGGTGAATGACCAGCTGAGGATCAGGAGGATGGGTATGTATGGAACAACTCAGTTTTGGCCAAGAACAAGGATGTAGCGCGAATTTTGGCGCTCGTGTCGATCTGACGTGAGCGTGCTTTATTACTCACTACTAATTACTCTAGCTATTTGCTTATTCCTTTAGATTTAAATTCGATTATCTTAGTATATAAATACTTGATCTGTAGATAGTGAAATTTGACAAGTTTTAAATTGTTACTTCGGAGTCCCCCTCAGAAGAAAGTGTAACGACATTGGAATAACATCCATTGGCGTTACATATTTTTAACAATCAAGACTAGTTCTATCTACAACCCACCAAACCGCTTTTGTTGCCAGGGCCGTCTCGGAGTGCACCCGAGATCATCCTCACCGTCGAAGGCAATCAAACCCAAAACCTGAAAACCCCCGTCGTTATTTGTTGCGTGCGCGATGGCGACTAGAACCAAAACTCAGACTGCTAGAGTCACCCGTAGCAATGCCCAACAGGCAGCGCTAGGCCCAGAGGGTCCGGGTGGCAGCAGGGGCCCAGAGGGTCGAGATCGCAATGGCCCAGAGGGTCTAGCTGAATCGGGAGGGGTTGTCAATCAGAACGACGACCCTGAACAACGTAGAGTACGCACCGATGTGGGTTATAGTACACCCCCTGGTCATAATACAAATGATTTGCCCAACGTGGGCTCATATCGAAACCGGAACATGAGTGGAGACGCTGACGGAACGTCGAGCAAATCCAACGATGTCGCATCTGTGACTAAGTATGGGTTGAGTCCAGCTAAGTGGAACAACGCGTACGAAACTCCTACCCGAGGTGGTAGGGCAAGATCTGCTAGCCTCGGGGCTTCACCCCAATATGGAGCTGGCAATGAGGACAGGGAACAACTGATTGCTGAGGCCAGGAGGGCGGTTGAGGTATCCCGTGCTAATACAGCTCAAGTCGAACGCGGACTCGAGAGTCTGGAATGCCAAGCATCAGCTGCTAGGAAAACTGATGACACCAGCCAGAAAGAAATGAGGGATAAGGGCAAAGGGCCCAATCCCAGAGAATGGAGAGCAACCCAACTCTCCGATGGGGAAATGGACCCTGATGAACAACAAGTCAGGTTCGAACTCGCTAAGGCAGAGGAAAACGTTCACGAACCAAACCGTAATCAAAAGGCCAAGGCGCCTATGAACCCAAACAGCTCGGAAAGTGAAGGAGCGAGTGATTCTGACCCCGACACAAAGGGGATGAGCAAACGTCAGCTGAAGAAAGAGATAAAAGCATTGAAACAGTTGGCAAAGATGAAAAATGACACTCACCGTGTCAAGAGAGAGAGACGATCAGCAACCCCGATGTCAAACGATATGAAAGAACTGATCACCAAATCTACTGAGGGTCGGTCTAAGCCAGGGAAGAAGTTGGTGAGAACTAGTGAACAGTTCGAGGAACACACGTACCTCGGGAAAGCTTTCAGGGATATCAGTGAGGAACCTGACCCTGATGACAGCGATGACGACGAATCCGAATCGAGTAGCGATGATGACGACGAGTCCAGCGCTAACAATGACCCTGGCACAAGTGATGAGGAATCAGGCATGGAGCTCATGCCTAAGAAGAAAACAGAGAGTAAGAAAAAGGGTACAAAGGTGAGGAAAACAGAAACTCACGACGGTTATGAGAGTGAGAGGGCAACCCGAGTAAAACCCACAGCACCAGAGAAATATGATGGCACTCCAGACGCCGTGAGGTTCTATCAATTCGTTAATCGGAGTGTGAGGTATTTGGAAAGAGGTAGAGTACCTCAATGGGATCACATTGCGGAAATAGCAAACTACCTGAAGGGAAAGGCTTATAAGTTCTTCTTGACAAATGTGTCAATGGAGATGGAACGATGGACGGTACCCAAATTCTTCAAAGGGTTGTTCAATGCTTGTTTTCCGCCTACATTCCGCATGAAGCAGATGGACAAATTAGACAGCCTAACGCAGGGATCGATGACCGTTAACAAATACGCATCGGAACTTAAGGTTCTCTACAAAATAGTGGGGTATACACATAAGCAAGAGAAAGTAAGGAAATTGTGGCGAGGGCTCGTACCTCGCTTGAGGACTCGCTTATTTGAGATAGGATATGATTCCAAAAGATCTAAGTGGGCCGAGCTTGTCGATGCCGCTGAAACTCTAGAGATAGCTTGAATGATGGGCCGTGACGAAGACCGGCCTGGAAGGAAAAACTCTGGAAGGGACGGTAAGCAGGCTGACAGAGAAGATAAAAGGGATGGCGGAAGTACTTCTGTGAATAGCGCCTCGATACAAAAATCAAAGTCCAAAGGCAACGGAAACAAGCGAAAGGATGACGCTGGGAAGGAGAAGAAGAAAAAGCTCAGCAAAGAGGAAGAGGAGAGGTACATGAAGGAAGGGAGATGAGGAGGTAAACAGGCTTCGAGAAACTAACGAGATATCTACGTCGGGTATACGACTATGAGTAGCTTCTATGCTCATGGAACCTATCCTAGTTGAAAGGGCCCCGAGGGGACGACCAAACTGGAGGAGAAAACGTCGACCTCAGGGGAGAGCAGAGAAGTTAGTGATCATGACTGAACTTGATGTTGAAAGCATCGACTTACCATTCCCGAAACGCCGTGAAACGATAGCTGACCCATATGCTATGCGAGCAGAATACTTGCTAAAGACCCAAGCACCATACCCAGGGGATGAGATATTTACGCAAATGAAAGGACGGCGATTCTGTGTGTACAGAATTAGTGAAACACAATATGTGATCATGGATCAGCTAAGGAACACGGACCTGATTGTTGATGATTGGCTTGTAACCGGGGATGAATTCCCCCTGGCGCTTCACTACGCAATGACCCTGGCAAGCGAGAAAGGAGTTGACATCAGCAGCGCCACGAGATGGAGAATGAAAAGAAAACTCACCGCCGGTCGAGGGCAGTTGATAGAGGACATTCTTGAAAGAGGATGGAGACGATTCAATGATAAGCGACCGGGTAGAAACACTGTCAACAAGCAGTTTATCGTGAAACCAGTGACTTTGGACAACGAAATAGTATCTTACCGAGTCTGGGACTTGAAGCTGGCCTTGACCACTTTCTTCGACAACACGCTGGCAATGCGCGAGGGATTTGACGTAAGAGAATGGTATGTGAAGCGGGCTTGCCGTGAGGGGTGAAGTTTGAGGAACATATTGCTGGAACCTCTTGACCTGGGGCTATGGATGGAAACCCTGGAGAATTGTGATGAGTACGATGAGGTTGATGGCATGTTGGGGAGATTTCTCACCGGAATGGAGCTCGTTGGCCATACAATGGAAAATGCGGCGGAACTACAGATGTGTGCCGTGAAACCAAAGAACAAAAAGAGGAAACTCCAGGAGGAGCACCTTCGCCGTGACTTGGAGAGAAATGCGTCTAAAGTCAACGACCCGGAACGTATGGTACCTGAACCAATTGTCGTGGTAGTACATATAAATGGGAGCCCAGTTAGAGCCTTGTTGGATTCGGGATCCTTGGGGGATTTTGTGTCTATGACGATTGTGAATCAGTTGAACTTGAGAAAGACTGAGTTAGACACACCTCTGAATGTTCAAATGGCTGTGAAGGGGTCTAGGTCTCGGATTAACTACGACGCTGTTGTGAGATTTCAGTATCAGGGTATAAATGAGGAGAGGAGGTTTGATGTAATGAACCTCAGCGGGTACGATGCAATACTAGGTACCCCTTGGTTCTACCAGCACCAGGTCATGATTGGGTTCAATCCGACTTGCGTAGTTATAGGAAGCAACACATCGTTGCCTCTAGGGGGTATGGGAGTGAACCAACTGGCCTCTAGAGCAATGCAATTAGAACAGGAGAGGTTTGATCTTGTAAGAGAGAACCTTCGAGAATATGCCAAACCTGCCTGTCAGAAGGCGGCGAAGAGCCCTTTACCTCCACTGCGAGCGATTAATCACGAAATTCCGTTAGTAGACGAATCAAAAGAGTATAGTTGGCATCCGTCAAAGTGTCCAGAAGCATTGTTGCCGCAATGGGTAGCTAAAAAGGAAGCATATATTAAGACTGGGCGGTGGGAAGTGACATCGGGTAGGAGCAGCACACCGATGTTGTGCATCCCTAAACCTGGTTCTGGAGACCCACCTAAGCTGAGGAAGGTGGTAGATCTAAGAGAACGGAATGCTAATACAAAGAAAATGAGCTCACCTTTACCTGATATGGAGGGAATCTTGAGACGGGCTGCAAGAGCCAATTTTTGAACCTTGATCGACGGCCAAGACGCATATGAACAGATCCGCATGGTACCTGATCACGTTCCGCGGACGACGGTAAACACACCTAGTGGGACTATGGTTAGCCATGTAGTACAACAGGGTGACTGCAACGCGCCGGCAACCTACCAGGCACTGATGAATTACCTTTTTGCGGAGTTCTTGGGGAAATGGATGGACGTGTATCTCAACGACATAATCATATACTCAGAGACCTTAGAAGAGCACGTTCAGCACATCAAAACCGTTATAGATATAATGAAAAGAGAAAAACTATACCTTAGTGAATCAAAATTGCAGTTTCTGTGCAAGGAAATGAAGATCCTTGGGCGGATTGTCGACTTCGAAGGGATTCGAATGGACCCCAACAAAGTTGACGCTCTCGAGCATTGGAAGACACCCACTTCGCGTGCATTGCTGAAGAATTTTCTGGGTGCTGCTGGGTTTCTAGCGGATGATATCGACCACGTAAGGATACCTATGGGAGTACTGCATGATTTAACATCAGATTCCGTCCCATTTCGGTGGACGGAGACTCACCAACAAGCTTTCAACGAGATAAAAGCAAGAGCCACGGATTGCCGTGGTCACCATCGACGACCTCTCGATTACTCGCAAGGAGTGCCCAGAATCAACGTTGTAACAGATGGATGTGTGACCGGTGTGGCTGGAGTCATAAGCCAAGGTGATGACTGGCAAAAGGCCAAGGTAGCGGCGTTCTACTCTGTAAAACTAAATCCTGCTCAACAGCATTATCCTGTGCATGAGATTGAGTGCCTAGCTGGGATAGAAACTATGCTGAGATATCAGGACATCCTGCAAGGAGCAAAGTTTTATTGGTATACGGACCATGAGGGCCTGATAAGGCTGTTGAAACAAAAGAATCTGTCTCCTAGGCAATCCAGGTGGATGGAGAAGCTGTCCATGTTCAATTTCGAAGTGATTTATGTTCCGGGATCTGAGAATATATTAAGCAACGCATTATCGAGGATATATTCAAACGACGCACCGGGCACCGTTCGTGCCGGGTCTGAGTACACTCAATTCGATGATTCGGATGTGGGACCCACTGGAGAACTTATCAGACTGATATTGGCTGGAATGGAGGGCGCGTCGTCTGCGCTAGGAAAGCCTGTGGTCGTCGGAACGGAGGGCGTGTCTGTTTCCTTCATTGGTGAGCTGGAAGTCAGTAACCCAGATGGTGGTGAGGAGGCCGGAGGCAGTACCCTGTTCCAGAAGCCTGAGACTGGTGCACCTGTGAGGCGGTCATCCAGATTCTGAAAAATTGAAGACCGCTGTCCAACACGATGTGATCGTTGATAGTCCTCTGCAGAGCAAAGGAATAGAGGGCGGGAATAGGGATACAGTCGTTGTTGAACAAGCGTCCGTGCAGGCCAAGAAAATGAACAAGCGAGATAACAAGCGAAACAACCCTGAGATCAGTCAAGGTAAAGTGTCAGGAACAAGTGAAGTCGAAAACGATGACGACGATGGAGGGAAATCAGACGATGAGGAGTCATCTGACCAACAACCAACGGACACAATCGACTAACTGGACAACTTAGATATTGTAAAACTCATAAAACACAAGTACAATGATGATAAAATGATGAAATATATTTATATGGCACCAGGAGAACATAAGAAATTTGTAGTCGACCAGAAAGAGGGATTATTGTATCTGAAAGAGGAGGAACAACTTCGACTATGCATACCGGATATAATGTATGGTGAACGGAGGTTACGAGAGGCTATAATTCGAGATGCACATTCAGTACTTGCTCATCTGGGACCGAAGAAAACCTATGATTATCTGAGAAGCCAGGTGTGGTGGAAAACTCTATCGGGAGATGTCCAAAAATATTGTGATAGCTGCATGACGCAATTACGGTTGTGATGGACCTACACTCTGCAATGGTCCATTTAATTCCAAGTCGTTGTAATTACGCAGCTAAAGATGTAGCGGAATTAGTGTTCTCTGAAATCTATAAACTACACGGCTTACCGAGAGCAATTGTGAGTGACCGTGATCCGTTATTCAACAGTAAGTTCTGGCGAAGGCTACATGAGTTGATTGGCACGAAATTGAATATGTCAAGTGCCTACCATCCTCAGTCCGACGGTGCCACTGAGAGAGCGAACAGAACGGTTACACAAATGCTAAGGTCTTGTATCAATGACGACCAGAAGGATTGGGTAATGAAGTTACCAGCCATCGAGTTTGCCATAAATTGTGCCAGGTCTGAGAGTACGGGGTTCGCTCCATTCTTCTTGAATACAGGCAGAATGCCGAGATCTATGATATGGGATTATAGAGAACCATTAGAAAAGGAGTACTCGGGAGTACACACCTTTGCCCAGCGAATGAAACTAGCCATAATGAAAGCACACGATAGCGTCATCGCTGCCCAGGTAAAGCAAACACGAGGAGCAAACAGAAGACGGATACAAGCGGAATTTGAAGAGGGAGACTTTGTATATGTGTCCACTAAGAACATTACGATGCCGAAAGGGTTAGCTCGAAAATATCACCTAAATTCATAGGGCCATATCGAATTACTAAGGCCAAGGACAATGAATCATTTGAACTGAATCTATCTCCGTCTCTGAAAAGAAGGGGAATTCATAATGTTTTCCATGCTTTGCTGCTCAGAGAACATGTACCGAACGATGATAAATTGTTTCCTGGCCGTCTAGATACTCAGATATTTGAAGCAGACGGAGAAGACAGAGAATGGGCAGTGGATCAGATTGTGGCGCACTCAGGCGCAAGAAAAGGAGCATTGTTCGAGATATTGTGGAAGTCGGGAGACAAGTCCTGGCTACCCTACGCTCAAATAAGTCACCTGAGAGCTCTAGATGAGTACTTAGAGGCCATGGGAATTGATTCAATTACTAACCTGCCTGAAGGTTCTGGAACTCCTCCTAAAAGTGATCTGCAAATATTTTTGGGATCAATAAAATTTACTCTTGACTTCGACAACAATCTATCCTCGGACTTCGAATCATCTTCTGCTATGGCGGTACCAGTCCCTGAAGTCCTGAACGATCCTCCGATTGCTACTGGGGGATGTGATCCACGTCAAGCTACCACAGCTACTGGCAAGCTAGCCAACCCAAAGAATAATGTAGGAGGAAACAAGTTTCTCTTTCAAGAGATAAACGGACGTGACTACCAGTACCCTTCCTGAGCTGACCACAACTCGATGCTGACGATCATTCCGCCTCTCATGCGTTTGAACTTGCAATTCGACGCCGCTGCCCACCAGGGTCGAATTAAGGACAATCGTTTCGTACCCGCCGGCTATTTTGACTTTGCCGATGTGATGAACTCCGACAAGGACTGCAAATGGGGACTCAGTATATTTTATGATGGGAAGTGGACTCCTGTCAAGGAACAGCCGTCATGGCGCAATATCTCCGTCAACTACCCTGACAACGATGCCATCAACAACCTCGAATACATCTTGGGGACGTTTGTTGACCCGATCTCTCGTCAGTACAGCAAGGACTTTGCCGATAAATGCTTGCTCGCTTATCATACGTCTATCAATTTACACGTGAAGATCACGGCACTCAAGGACGAGGTGAAAAGGTTGGAGGAGGCTCCTGTCACTCGAGGACGTTACAACCCGTATGGACCGATCTACGGGAAGTCCAAGAAGATATCTAAGAAGCAGACCGCTTACTCCACTGGGGAATCGATGAATGTGGATGCCGGGAGCTCTGGGATGACGCCTCTGGTCAAGGATATGGGATTGGGCAAGTAGTGATGTCGAGTTGACATCAGGAGGGCGTATGTAGCGCAAATTTTGGCGCTCGTGTCGATCTGACGTGAGCGCGCTTTATTACTCACTACTAATTACTCTAGCTATTTGCTTATTCCTTTAGATTTAAATTTGATTATCTTAGTATATAAATACTTGATCTGTAGATAGTGAAATTTGACAAGTTTTAAATTGTTACTTCGGAGTCCCCCTCAGAAGAAAGTGTAACGACATTGGAATAACATCCATTGGCGTTACAAAGGAAGTGGCACTTCTGAGCACAATAGAATGTAGAACATGAGGGAACAGGATGCTCACCACACAGAGGGCCTGAGGAACTGCAGACAAGATGGGCACCCTGTGCCGCACAGAATAGCTAACAGGAAAGGTGTGGGTGACACCATTCCAGGATAACAAACACCAATGACAGGGACTGGGTGCCAGAAATAAAAAAAAGAAAAAAGGGAACATACTAACACAACTGGTAACAGAGGCAATAACAGCTCCATGCCAGCTCAAAGATTGATCAAACGTCACACAACTAGGAATAGGAAGGCATATGGCATTATTGAGGAAAGACCTAAACCAACTATGAATGTCCACTGTCCAATAGGAGTAATCAAGCATTCTCAAGCTCCTTGCCCCTGGGCAACACTGCTGGAAGACTGGAAAAGAAATGAGCTGCAACAAGTGATGGAATTCTTGCCAACCAAGGGCACTATCACACTTCCGCTGGTAGTGAACAAGGGCGTGATAATGGTGGATGAGCAGGTCAGCATCATGCCATGCAAGGGAAAAGCAGACAAGGGAAGTCTCTGAGTCAACTGTAAGGGCGACCTCTGGAGGCTATGGCTCAGTCACACAACTGGCAGAGGAAGATCCAAAGTATATTAGAGTATATACCAACAATATATAATAACTACTCACCTGGCAGAGGGAGATCCAAAGAGAACAAGTCTAGGGATTCCCTATGCCAGGATGGACGCTTC
>JAGGAU010000418.1:0-12437 GCA_017657275.1 Termitomyces sp. T108
GTCTAAGGACTCCTCTGCCAGAGTGCGGCGCATCAGGCGCAGGCACGGAGGCGTGGGAAGGTACTGTACAGCATGACTGCGCCTAAACCCTAACCCCGGAGGAGGTCCAGAAATCTCCGGACTATTCCCGCACAACTCCGGAGGTCCCAAAATGGAAATAGCTCCAGAACGTCCTGAAATGGAAGTCCGGAAATCTCTGGACTGCCCCGGGACAATTCCGGAGGTCCGAAAATGGAAGTCCCCTGACAATCACCTGGGATGGTGAAGCCGGGTACACTGTTGCTTTCATGAATAGGAGTTGGGTGGGCTCTGCCCACTCCGGGATGTTTGCTGGAAAGTCCACTACTTCCAGCTTGGATGAGTCAATGGGCGGCTTATGCCCTCAATGTTGTTTGGCAGGTCCCAGAACGTCCAGGACAGAGGTTGTGGCTCTAGGTCCCTGAGATGCAGGGCCAGCCACCAGGCATGCTGGTGGAGCCGCTGGATTGAGCGCATCCAACAGTTCCTGTTCATCCCTTGTTAGTGGGACCTCCTCATCCATCTCCTCATCTCGCTGTTCTAGCGATATTTCAAGACTTTGGCCAGTTGAGCCACCGAGTCAGCCATACTACTAGATGTGGCAGTAGGCCACAGCAGCATCGAAGCAGCCACAGGCGCCCCTTGTGGTCCCAGGCATAGTGCTGGTGGGATGGGGGCCAGTCATGGTGGGAGCAGTCTGGCCCGCTTGGGATCTCCGCTTGCCTCCCCCGGAGATGTCAACTTGTGCTTGGCTGCGCAATTGATATGCTGTAGCACTGTAACGTGCTGCCTCCACATCAGCTCAATTTGATTGAGCAATCCTTCCATCACCATTACTGCAAGATTATCTTGCAAGAACAAAGCAGTGGGCAGCACTGGCTGCCCCACTGCCTCCAATCTCCGCAGCAGCACCTCTGGACCCATCTTGGCCTGCATTTGGAGCATAACTTCTCTTCTAACAGGCAGCACCACAGCACACGCATATGTAGCCGGAGCCTGGGAACAGCTTGGCACTGGCTGAAAATGGCGCTCGTGGCACTCTTCCTCATCCACCTCCATCCTCACATGGAGGGGCATTTGATATGGAAGCGGCTCTTCACGGCCTGGGTAGGCCACAGCCGCATGATGTTGATGTTGGGGTGCAAACGCTGACACAATTTTTCTAGGTTGACCTTGTGCAGGTCTCCCTCCCCTTCCAGAGCTCTGTGAGCTCTGTCCAGGTTTTGGGGGGCCCTGCAAGGTCATACTACTCTCCAGTCCACATGTCAATGACATGTAACAACAAGGGAATACAGGAGAAAAAAAAACTCTCCAATGTCTGCTAGGCAGACAAACAAGCACACACTCCCCACCACACGGCAGGCAGCACTGGGGGTTGCCATGGTCAACATGACCATACTAGCCCGCCATCATTTGGCCTTCGCCAAATTCTGGCCTTTATGTGCTCTATGCATGTCGTGCAAGATGTTGAGGGTGTTTAATGCCCTGCAGCTCCAGGTACCGGTCCATCGCTGCCAGCAATTTGCAATGAGCCAAGGGTTCCCAGGTGGTATCCCCTAGACTCCACTGCACCTCAAATTTGAGGTCCCCTGACTGGGTCCACCTATGACCTATGAGGTCATCTACAAACCATTCTTGATTGTCAGCAGCACCAAAGTCCTATGGGTCTGGCATTGCACAATTTGGAAATAGCACATCATTGTTTGCTTGGTAAGGTCGCAAGAGCAACACATGAAACTTTGGCACAACTCATCGTGCCTGCAGCGCTGTTGGCAACTCAAGCACATAGTTTGACGTAACTGGCTCCGCTTCCAGGACCTTATACGGTCCCACCCATTTGGGCACAACTTATGTGCCTGACCTTTGGGCATATTCAAGTTCTTGGTGGATAAATACACCAAACTTCCCGTGTCTATGGCCAGCTCCTCACTCTGGCGGTTATTAGTGTGGTGTGTCTGGAAGATGCATGCCTCAATAATTGCATCATGGGCAGCTGCCAAGTTCATCAGCGTGTTCTGCACAAAGTCTTTGATCTCTCGATGGATCACTTCATCCATACGCAGCTCTCTTATCATGGATGGCATGTGGCCACTGTTTAGCTTGGAAGGTGCGTACCCTGTCATCTCTGACACACTTGCATTAATTGTGAACTTGACTAGTGGCATCCGATCCACCCAGTCCTTCTGATCAGGCTGCACAGTTGTGTCAGGTTCCGCTAACCACAGGGGCTCAGACCACTGGGCGAATCCTTACTTGGCGCGCACAAAGTCTACACGCACAACTGAAGGGCAGGCACGGCGGTACGGACTGGAACTGAAGGGCAAGGGTGAGGGCGGAGGGGCTGAGACTGGTCCAGGAGACTGTCGAGGGAACTCCAGGGTCCGGGGACGAACTCCGGGGCTTGGTGTAAGTCCCGGACATGAGCGCAAGGAGGGTCGGGGTTCAGGCACGGGACTTGCTAAGTCTTGGGACTGGAGAAGGACGGGGGGAGGGCAAAAGAGTTGAGACTTGAGGAGAGGAGAGACAAGAGGTGAGACGGAGAAGAGAGAAGGAGGGAAACGGAAAGAAACTTGGAGAGATAGACTGCAGAGGAACTTAGAAAGAGAAGGAGACCAGAGGTGAAAAGCAGATGAATTGAGATGAGACGAGACAAGAGATAAGATAAGGGAGAAACGAGTCAAGTTGAGTAGGAGATACGTAAGAAACGGAGATGTGGTAAGAGAAATAGAATTGAACAATAGCTGGGCAAACTAGAGACTGGGAAGGGCAATATCAACACTACCCTACCATACGCTACATTACGACTTATATACGTGGGGTCTGTCATGCTCCGGGGCTGAGGCCTGGGCTCTGTGGCGAGTCGCAGCGCAGGAGTCCTTGCTGAAGCCCAGGATTCGTGCAAGGAGCAGCACGGGAGTGCCGGGGCCCTTGCTGAAGCCTGGGGATCGTGCAAGGGCGCTGTGGGTGTCAACGTTGGTCGAGTAGCGTAAAGAAAGCTCGCACAAAGGAAGGGCCTTGCTTTGGGAGCACGGAGGCATGGATGGTGCGGGGAGGCGAGAAGTCGACTAAACAGGAGGTGCGGGGCGTGGGGTCCAGGCCGGGTGATGCGTTGATGCACGAGTTGTGGTGGTTGCCCAATTGGAAAAGGGGACTTCAGGGTGTGCCGGTGATGGGTTGGGGATCGCCGGGTTGACGGCCAGGGATTGCCGGGGCGGGCGCTGATGGCGGCGTGGGCATTTGGGGTTTGCCGGGGTTGGCACTGAGGTGGCGTGTACGGGCAGTGATGGCTGTTGATGGCCGTCAATGTGCTGATGGCCGTTGGAGAGGCCTGGTCCAGGCCCAGGGTTTGTGGGGCTGTCCTGGTGAGTTTGAAGGTACTGGGGCCGGGGCCGGGTACCGGTGGTGGTTGGCGGTTTACCAGCAGTGGTGGCGGATCGTGACAAGTTGCTCTAAAGATCTGCACAACATTCCGATTCATGTGTTCTGTCTGTCCATCCATCTGCGGATGAAATGATGTTGACATGAGCAACTTTGCTCCGAGCAAGTTTTGTAGCTCCTTCCACCATTTGGAAAGGGGCACGGTGGCTCAGCTGGCACCATTGTGCTCCCAAGGGGGGGCCATCTCTCCCAAGTGGTCGTGGGTTCAAACCCTGGCCGCGCCCACCTGGACACACCTTAGACACCATGTGGGTTATTTCAACGCCGCCGGGAAGCCACCACTCTTACGTGTCTGACTAGGGAGGCCTATCTGGGCCAAAAATGAGCGACCAATCAGCATGTGACTTGATGAAGCCATGTGACCACTGCACTCCTGTCCAATCAAAAAAAGAGAGGATTGCCCAATGGGAAGGATTTGGGAGAGTTTCAACTCGCTGACCAAGCATGTCCTAGTATGGGTGGGTGGGAAAAGAAGGTGTCAATAGTTCGATCAGGCTGCCAATACACTGTGTGGTCCATCGGATGTTGCGGCACAACTGTTGAGGTCGGGGCGTGCCTGAGTTTGATCAGCTGTCTAGGGCCTAAGCGGTCTGCGGCAGGACTGTCACCTGGCTGATCCACGCTGTGCATTCCGTTGTGGGGAAAACCTGGGATTGATCTCCGGAAGATACCATCCGGGTGCAGGGGGGGGGGTTTGTCATGAGACTCTTACCGGATGTTCGGCTAGAGGGAGCCATGAGCTGTGGCGATCGGGTTACCAAGCCCTACACCAACTGGGCAGATGGCAAGCATTGCGGAGAGTAAAGGAGTTTAGAAATTGGGACGGCACGTTAGCAGCAGATAGGTGGGGACTTTACTGTGGGAAGTAGTATGAACCCGGAATAGGATCAAATTGTAGTAAAGTGGCTACGAGGCGTAACCGGCATGCTTGAAAAGGCATCTGGCCGGAGTACCTACCGGAGTGTCCATAATTACTGCACCTTACCATACTGCAGGACCTAGGACAGAATAGCTCAAGATGTATATCGACTAAAAATAGGTCTTGAAGAAAATAAAACTGATCAATCAATCAATCAATCAATCAATCAATCAATCAATCAATCAATCAATCAATCAATCAATCAATCAATTCACCATTTGGAAGTAAACTTTGAATCTCAATCACTTACAATCAAGCTAGGCAGGCCATGGAGGCATACTATCTTGTTTTTACTGGAATAAGGTGGACCATACTGGTCATGCGGCAAATCACTACCCATAAGTAGTTGAAGCCACATGATTCAGGGAATGGTCCAATGAAGTCCATTCCAATAGAGTCACAGGGTTTCACTGGGACAGGGAGCAAATGAAGCTTCCCAGCTGGTTTCTGGTTCAACACTTTCGAATGGTGACATGGCTCACATGTCATACAAAATAGGCTCATGTCCTTGGCCATTTGTGGCCACCAGTATGATTGACGGACATACTCAAGCATCTTCTGATATCCAAAGTGCCCTACAATGATATGGGCTTGGTCCAGTATCGTCATGATCAACGATCTTTCCCATGGAATGCAAAGCACCTTTGCCCCAGCAGGGCTCGTTAGATATATGAGCTGCTGTTCTATTGCAAAGCGTGGATGCTCCTTGGGTTTGTTGAGTATCTTGATGAACATGGTATCCTTGGCATATCTGTTTTGGATACAGGTGCGCAATTGCGTGACAGTTGCATCCACAACTACAGGGCCAGGACTAGAGTTCCCCAGCACCTGTCCAACCGTCAGGTTGTCCTCCTGGGATGACACCCCTCCTCCTGGCCGCACCTCAACCGGTTGAACCTCAGCCAGGTCATGAGCTTCCATGTCTTGGGCTTCAACTTGCTCTTTGAGCTGCTTGCTGCAGCACAATTTGTGAGCCTGCATGGCTCAAATCTTGACATGACGTTCCGCTATTTCCTGGAACCAATGCAAGGGCAGATCTTTGCCCTCAGGATCAATACGCTTGTCCACCTGGACAAAGTCATGGGCTTTGTGAATGTCCTCATGAGTGTCACTCTCAAAATATCGTAATAAACAGTCCACAACTTTATTCAGTTCTCCTTTGACATATGTTATGTCAAACTGGTATTGCGACATATAGTCAATCCATCAATGCTGTTGTGGGGACAAGTGTACTTGAGTTTTAAAGAACTCTAACGCCTTGTGATCCATTATAATATGGATCTTATATCCCATTAGTTTATTCTCCCATTTCAGGAGGGCTTCCAAGATCACAATTTGCCAAGTCTTCCCTTGGCTGAACATGGCCCCTACACCTGTCTTTGATGCGTTGCAGATGAGCCATATTGGCTTGTTGAGACATGGGTTGATTGGGTGGATAATTGGCATCTTCATGCAGATTTGCTTGATCATCTCAAAGCACTGTTGATGCAATGGTTGCCAATGAAATGGGGACCCATTCTGGGTCATGGCCATGAGAGGGCCAGTATATGCAGTTACATCTGGTAAAAAATTACCAATATAATTTACCAATCCAATGAATCGTTGGATATCATTGTAGTTATGTGGCATCCACCACTCTCAAATATGATCGAGTTTATCAGCATCTGGGTGTATACCCTGCACGTCTATGACGTGCCCTAAGCAGTCTATGCTCTGTGCATACAATTTGCACTTCTTCCATTTGAGATACAGACTCTCTTTGTGCAGTTGCTTGAACATGACGCATAAGTGCTGCTTGTGGTCTTTGATGGAATCCAAGAATATAAAAATATCATCTAAATAGATGTGCATGAACTTTTCAATAACATCTCGGAATATTGAGGTCATCAACCTCTGAAATGTAGCTGGCGCATTGCAGTCACCAATCTGCATAATATTACTAACAAATGTCCCCATCAGGGACGCAAACACCATCTTCGGAATGTTGTCCACATGTATGTGTACTTGCTCATATGCATCTGTCAGGTCAATCTTTGACCTATACCTCACCTTTGCAACATCCTCACAAATTACCTCTTGATCAGGAAGCGGCATCACATCCTTGATGGTGTTGTTGTTGCGCTGTTGCACGTCCAAAGCAGTCCATAGTGTCCCATCTTTCTTGGGGATGCACAGCAGTGGTGCAGCTTGCACCGCCAGTCATGGTTCCCACCACTTGGCATTGATGTAGCTGTTTGTTTTTCACAAAGCTGATCCTGTAGTGCTTGCAGACAGTGAGGAAGGTGGTACTTGTACTGCTTATTCTCATCAATGAGATTAATCTCATGATTCACTTCCCTCCATGGGGTGAGCTCATCCTTCATACCATTGACTATATCCATGAACTCATGCTGCCATTGCTGGCGCAATTGCGGTATGTCCTCCTCTTATAGGCCATTAGCCTTGGTTTTCCCCTTATCAACGCACTTCTGGCGTGACAGGATCTCTGGTTCGAATTGTTCTCTGAGTGCACGTAAGTGTGCTTCCCCAGTGTCCTCCATCCTCAACCTTACTTGTGGCTTTGATACTGTCAACTTTGTCGACCACTGCACACTTTTCTTTTGCTTTCAGCAATTGTCTGTCAGGTTCCGCTGACCACAGGGGCTCAGACCACTGGGCAAATCCTTACTTGGCGCGCACAAAGTCTACACGCACAACTGAAGGGTGGGCACGGCGGTATGGACTGGGACTGAGGGGACGAGGGTGAAGTTAGAGGGGTCGAGGGAGGTCCAGGAGACTGTGGGGGAAACTCTGGGGTCTGGGGACGAGCTCTGGGGCTTGGTGTAAGTCCCAGTGCGAGTGTGTAGTGTGTATAGGGCCGGAGCTCAGGCATTGGGCTCACTAAGTCCTGGGGCTGGAGAAGGGCAGGGGAGGGCAAAAGAGTCGAGACTTGAGGAGGGAATAGACAAGAGGCGAGACAGAGAAGAGAGGGGAAGGGAAACGGAGAGAAACTTAGGAAGATAGATGGGAGAGGAACTTAGAGATAGAAGGAGACCGGAGATGAAAAGCAGATGAATTGAAGCGAGACAAGACAAGAGATAAGATAAGAAGAGAGGGAGTTGAGTCGAGTACGAGATAAAGAGGAAGTGGAGATAGGATAATGGAAGCAGACTTGGAATGATGGCTGGAAAAACTAGAGACTAGGATGGGCAATATCAACACTACTGTACCAGATACTAGACTACGGCTTATATACAAAGGGGCGGGCATGCTCCGGGGCTCAGGTCCGGGCTCCGTGGCGAGTCGTGGGGCAGGGATCCTTGCTGGAGCCTGGGGTTTGTGCAAGGCGTACCGGGGCTCTTGCTGAAGCCCAGGGACCGTGCAAGGTCGTGCGGCGGATGTTGGTGGCATAAAGGAACTCACAAAGGAGAGGCCTTGCTTTGGGAGCACAGGAGGTATGGATGATACGGGGAGGCGAGGAGTCGACTGAACAGGAGACGTGGGGCGTGGGGTCTGGGCCGGGTGATGCGTTGATGCGCAAGTTGTGGTGGTTGCCCAATTGGGGAAGGGGTCGTTGGGGTGTGCTGGTGATGGGTCGGGG
The DNA here is from genome assembly GCA_017657275.1 of Termitomyces sp. T108. Taxonomy (NCBI): domain Eukaryota; kingdom Fungi; phylum Basidiomycota; class Agaricomycetes; order Agaricales; family Lyophyllaceae; genus Termitomyces; species Termitomyces sp. T108. The sequence continues at coordinate 7,956 of JAGGAU010000418.1, forward strand.
ACCGCCGGGTCGACGGCCGGGGGTTGCCGGGGTGGGCGCTGACGGTGGCGTGGGCGCCTGGGGATTGCCGAGGCGGGCGCTGACGGTGGCATGGGTGTCCAGGGTTTGCCAGGGTCGGCGCTGAGGTGGCATATACGGGCGGTGATGGCCATTGATGTGCTGATGGCTGCTGGAGAGGACTGGTCCGGGCCTGGGGTTTATGGAGCTGACCCGGTGAAGTTGAGGGTACTGGGGCCAGGGCTGGGTACCGGCAGTGGCGGGCGGTGTACCGGCGGTGGTGGCGGATCGTGACATCGTCCATTGAACGCTACTTCTGATGGTTCTGATATTTTGTCAGCAAAAGGTTGCCAATACACATCTCCAGTGGTTTGATACAACCCAACCACCCTGTGTGCCACCATTGAAGCTACCACCTTGTTCCACTCCAGTGGCATGCACAGATTATAAGCCCATTGCATGTCCAGTGGTGGCACTGGTCAATCCCAAAAGGATCTTACACTGTCGGTTGTTTCTGCCATGCTTGTGGCACTCTGTTGTTGAACTTCAACCTCATCTGTTACAAGGTCTTCCACCTTCACGCTGCAGCTTGTCAGTTGACACTCTAACAATTCCTGTACTGCTTGTCCTGCCCGAATGTCGGCAGGTAGGTGGGTCTTGTCAAGCCTGCTTGGCTCATCCAGCTCATCCCTGTTAGAAATCTAGACCACTTGTGTGATAGACCTAAGAACAGTATGAGTACGATTCCTCAGTCTGGTATAAATGACTGTATTTGGACTATACCTAAGAACAGTATGAGTACGATTCTATGGTACAGTCAGTCAATCTGTAAGTCAGTATGTAACATAAGTAGCTCACCCTCAGTCCGGTATAAATGACTGAGGGTGTCGTCTGTGTCTAGTTCGTTTATATAGGTAGAGATGTGAACAATGTGGCCATTGTTCATGGTGCGGTAACTAATGTATGGTGGCACAATGCAGCAGTGGCCCTGGCCAAAGAGTGTGTGTGTGATAATGTGAAATGTGATAACGTACAAATTCCAACAATCCCCCCTTTCCAGAGTTCCTTGGAACTCTTCCTCAGGCATCAAAATCACCGGCACGTCTGCCGGTAAGCTGGCCATCAGGGCCAATTCCTCGTCAACATCCTCCACTGTCATGCTTTCACAACCTTCTAGTCAGTCGTGATCTATGCAACGCTTCTCTGTGGCCCAATACTGTTGCAGACGGCCATCCATGTCCACCAGGACAATTCTCTCCACCCTCAACAATACTCCGTTGACAATGACTTGGTTTTTAACAAAGTCGAGGCTGACTTTGTTCTTACACATAAATGGCATACCAATAATCATATCATAGCAATCAAAATTTGCTATGTCCATGTATTCCTTCATTGGTGGTCCTGACATTTTGACCCTGACCTCCATGCCAAACTGTATGATAGCGTGGCTTCTCACAGTCCCCAACTGGAGTATAAGTGGCTCCGTAAGCTCATGAACGCAGATAGCATTCACATGAGCAAACTGGGGCATAATGCCCATGGTGGTACTCCCTGAGTCCCACAACGTCCACGCTTGATGTCCATTGACCTCTACATAGGTCACCAAGCACTCCTTCTCTTGAGGAGTATAGTGAGGTCTTTGCAATTTGTCAGCTGCCTTCTGCAGTGTTATGCGTTGCATGCAGACATGTCAATCTCCCTGATGCTTGGTTAGAGCAAACAGATGCTCTTCCTCATCATCTCAAGCATAGTAATCATTATCATATATGTCCACTACGACGTACTTGTCTTCATCAATATGGATGCTCTCCATGTCCTCTGCTGCAGACTGCTCCTCTATCTGCTGAGGATCTTCCTTGTCTTTGACAAGCTCATCCCTTTCCACCTCTGCCTTGCTCCCCATGTTGCTCTCTGCTACCGCTGTATGGGCAGCTCACACTTGCGCTCTTGGCACCTTACAATCCTTAGAATAGTGGCCGGTACAGCCACAGTTGTAACACCACACTGCCCTGCCAGTTGGCTTGTATCCGGTAGGCCCCACGTTGCCACAACCAAAGGCAACCTTGGGGGGACCCCCTCTTGGTGGCCCATCCCACGTTGCCTTTGGGACTGGCTGGCCCACTCTGGGCCCGTATCGGACATCCTTGGCTACTGGTACTTTAACAGGTGGCCCCGGTTCAGGCCTGTGCTCTGCAGGCAGGGTACGTTGTACTACAAACCTCAGATTGCGGTTCCATTCCATATCAGAACGTTTTGCAAGGAACGTTCCAACCTTGACTGGTTGGCGACTCGCCATGGCGCGGCAAGAGCTGCGCTGATCATAGTGCATGGCAGTCTGTGCGGACTGCTCATAGCGTATAGCGTATGCCAGGAACTTGGTCACAGTGTTGACCTCTGGAGACAGATTATTGTTGCGTATAAGCACACGCCGCATCTCAGCAGGTATTCCGTCTAGAAATGTTCCCTGGATGGTAAACTCATCTGGGTATACAGCCATATTCTGAGCATGGCCCACCAGCTCATCATAAAAGGTTTGGACACCCATTTGGGCATTGTACACTGCTGTCCTAAAGGCTTCAGGAGCCTCCTGCATAGTTGCAATGTTAACAAAGCGGTTATACAGTCCAATAAGGACCTCCTTGAAGGTCCAGTCATGTTTGTCCTGATTTGTATGCAAAACATGTCAGTGGAACCAGTTCCATGCCTCGCTGTTGATGAATTCATGGAGCACAAATATGCGCTCCTGATCCATATCATCCCCACCATAGCAGCAGGCTGCTAAATAGTAGCAGACGTCCATGGCCCAGTCTTCCAATTGGGAAAACTTATGCCCACCAGCATATGCTTTAATATGCTTTCCTTCAGCTTTATGGGGTCATACCCCATCTGGGAACTTAAACCTGACTCCCAGAGAATCATCGACTAGGCGATTGAGGCGGTTGTGCATATGATCCATGTGGATCTTGACTGCCTCATTCATTCCAGGCGTGCTCGCCTGCAAATCATGAGGAGAGGGCAATGACCATGCCCTTGTAGCTGGGTAGTGGAACTCTGCAGTCCTGCATTCAAGACAAGGACCCTGTGGAGCCTGAGGTGCTGGGTGTTCTGGTCAACAACCAGGGGTTCTATGATCATCCCAACGATCTCGTCCGTCTCGGTCATTATTATGACAACCCTGTCCATGTTCACTGTGGTGGTCATTGTCACCACTTTCCTTGCCTGGGTCCCCTTCCAGTTCACCCGTCCTCATGACAAATTGTTGCCTCATATTGTCTACGGGCATAACACCTTCACATCCCTCAAAGACGATACCCTGGTCGTCTATCAATGACTCTCCTTGATCCTGCAGGTCTTGGTTGCGGATGCATTGGTAATTAATGCAGTCGTTCCAATTGTCCACTAGGTGAACCTGTCTTGTGACATGTTGCGAGGTCACTGGGTCTTTGGGGACACGTTCCTCGCATTCCTCTTCCTTGATCGTGATGTGCCACCAAGGCGTCCTATCCTCATGTGGGTTTTCCACATCCTCTTCACCAGCATGGTGAGACATTTCTGTCTCTACTTCTGATAATGCTTGACAAGGCATTCTACTAGTATTTGCTTGCTGTCAGGCGGCATTCTGGCACTTTTTGTAGTCCTGCTGGGACTCATTTGCCTGTCTAGGTGCGTTCAGGATGTCCATTGCTTCCACAATGTCTGGTGCTCGTTGATGCAATACTGCGTCATGGTCTACTGATTCAGCTGGTGTGGCTGTTGACGTTGCTGTCCCTCAGGCTAGCTTATGCTTAATGTACTCACTGAGCTCAAGCTCAAGAATACAAGTAAAAAGTTTGATGTATTCAGTCGAATCAATCCTAGGTACACGCTGGCCTCTATTAGCTAGTAATTGTAAATGCTTTACAACGTAAAGCTGTAGATGCTTTTGCATCGATTCTTTTGTAACCGTTGGGTAATGGTCCAGTACCAGCTAGAGCTGGACTGATAAAGTCAAAAGTGACCTTCCTCCCTCCTCTTTGTCTGAGGAGTCTAGTTCAGACTGTCAGGGGACTTCCATTTTGGGACCTCCGGAATTGCTCCAGGGCAGTCCGGAGATTTCCGGACTTCCATTTTGGGATGTTCTGGAGCTATTTCCATTTTGGGACCTCCGGAGTTGTCTGGGAATAGTCTGGAGATTTCCAGACCTCCTCCGGGGTGAGGGTTTAGGCACGGTCGTGCTGTACAGTACATTCCCACGCCTCTGCGCCTGCGCCTGATGCGCCACACTCTGGCAGAGGAGTCCTTAGACTTGTTCTCTTTGGATTCCCCTCTGCCAGGTGATTAGCTACATTTCCTGTCGTACAGTACCATTCTAATACACTTTGGATTCCCCTCTGCCAGTTGTGTGACTTAGCTGCAACCTCCGGAGGTTGCCCTTACAGCAGAACAAGTCTCCTAACTCTGGTCTGGAGGCCCCCTATAGCTTGCCAATATTTTAGGCCCCTATCC
>JAGGAU010000419.1:0-12420 GCA_017657275.1 Termitomyces sp. T108
CTGAAATGGAAGTCCGGAAATCTCCGGACTGCCCCGGAACAATCCTGGAGGTCCCAAAATGGAAGTCCCCTGACAGTACTGCCACTTTGCATGTCTTGAGGGGCCTTCTGAGGAATGGCAGCTCTCTCATATTAGCGTCTCTCCCCTCTGCCACCTTCTTGGCCTCCTTGTCTGCCCTCTCATTTCCTGGAATCCCTGTATGTCCCAGTGTCCAGCACAGTGTTATGTCTATGTCTGGATTGATTGCCTTACCCTTCCAAATCCTCTCTAGAACCTGGTCAATAATGTACCTTGCTGGCCCTCTTCCCAGGCTCACTATTGCCTTCATTCCTGCTTGGTTATCCGTGCCCATTGTCACTGTCCTCACCCTCCTTCAGCCCCTCACCTCCCTTCTTAACAATTCTACCTCCAGCACCTGCCCAACACACTCCTCTTCAAATACTATGTGTTTCTTGTCTGGCCCCAGCCTCTTCCTTATCACCTTTGCCCTTTCCATCCCTCAATACAAGACTGCTGCTGCTCCTATGCTTCCCTTGTACCCTGACCCATCCATGTAGATTCTGATGTCAGCTTCATTATTTCTCTCCCTTTCCTGGGCCCCTTCTGCCATCTCACCAGTGACAACCATGATAGGGCACTTCCACTCAGATTGCAGCCTCACTGTCTTGATGATCTCCATCTCCTTTGGGTGTCCACCTCAGGCTTGTAGAATGTGGTGTAGTGAGGTTCTATGTCACCTCACAAAAGTGGCCATTTTCTCTGCCAGCTTCTTCCGAGGGTGTGTGTCTGGCAATGTGACAATTCTTGCTGCTGTGGTTATGCATGCTTTCTTGATCTTGGTCTCCATTGGCAGGAGTCCTGCATGCGCATCTAGGAGATCATTTGGTGTTGTCCACAGTGCCCCTGCTATCTGAAGTGCACACATCCTTTGGATCCTCCCCAGCTTCTCTCTGAAGCCTTTACTCCCTTCTTTTGTCTTGCTTCCCACCTCCTCTCTGGTGAGCACCATACATCCACTGCATACAACATGTTTGGTGCCACTACTGCTTCATATATTTGCTGTGTCATCCTCCCATGGACCCTTCCATTCACCTTTGCCAGCCTCTTTGTCTGCAGCACTACTGTTATGCCCTTCTCATGTGTGTATGCTGCATGTTCTCTGAACCACAGTTCCTAGTCCAGGATGACCCCCAGGAACTTGTGTGTGGGCTCCATCTTGATAACTGTCCCATCCACTGTCACTGTCAGTTGGGTGGCTTGTCTTGTCTTGTTCCTTGAGCCCAGCATATTCTCTCCACCTTGAAAAGCCCATTTCCACAAATTTCTTCACCTTGTAGATGGAGTGGTTGGCCTTTGCACATTCAATTGCACCTCCTCTCCTCCTCCTCATCTCTTTCACCTTCCTTGCTGCTTCCTCCATGCTTCTGCCCTTGGCTGCCACATATGCGTTGTCCATGAATGACCCTGCCAGCTCCCTCTCCTTTTCCCTGGCGTCCTCAATTTGTCTAGCATTTTAAAAATTGTAGCATAAGCCCAACATGTTGCACCCTTGGTTGAGGCCACTATTCACTGGTATCTGCTCAGATTTGTAGTCATCAAATGAGATCACAGTTCTTCTCCCCTCCAGTTTCCTCTCAAACCATCCTACCACCTCCTCCGGCACCCCCCTCTGCCTCATGTTGCTCACCAAAACCCTTGGCACTGTGTTCAGGAACGCACCCTTGACATCCATAAACACCACCACTACCTCTTTGCCCCTGCGCCATGCATTCTTTATGAAACCTGTCAAGACGTATAGCAAGTCTATTGTCAATCTCCCTGGCCTGCCCCTGAACTGGTATTTCAGGAGGATGTTGCTCTTTTCTATGTAGTACACTATCTTGGTCTTCACACAGGATGACAAGACCTTTGCTACTGTGTCCAACAGGGTGATCAGCCTATACAAGTTCAGGTCACTGTAGTTGTCCCTTCCTGGCTTCCATAGAACCACTGTCTTGAAGAGTTTCCACCTTTCCGGATAAACCTTGTGGTTGAATGTGCCTCTGAATATTGGGCCTAGGTATGGGACCAGAGTATACTTCATCTTTTCCAGCACTATGTTTGAGATTCCACTCAACCCCGGTGCCTTGAATGGTTTGAGCTTGTCTACTGTGGCGTATGTTTCTTTGTTGGTGATGGGGGTTCAACAGAATGCTGGCTCACTGCTGGGTATAGCCTCCCTCCCTGCATTCCTGTTGCCTGGGTCATCATAGAAGAACACCTTATGGAACAGGCTTGCTTCTCCCTCATTATCCTCCACCTCCTGCACATCATTTGCTGTTGCCTTCCTTAGTGCTGGTGTTCTTGCTCTCCCACCATCTGCTGGTGCCGCTGTCACAAATGCTTTTGCATCCCAAATTGTCCTTGCATCCACTTCTTCTAGCCACGCCTCCCAGTGTCTCTTCTTTGCATCCTTGATCACCTGCCCATATTTGTTTCTTGCTTTCTGGAATGCCTCATGAGCTGGGTGCCCTTCTATATCTGCCACCATGTAGGACACTCTCCTCAATGCTCTCATCCTCCTTCTCTCTGATAGCTCCTTGGTCCACCACCTCTTCATCTCTGCCACCTCCCTCCTCAGTAGCACCATTGTCTCTGCCATGCCTCTTAGGGCCTCCATCACCTTATCCAGCCTCTTCTTGACCTCTCCCCTACTCATAAACCTCCCCTTTTCTACCCCTTCCAGCCTGTGGTCCAGCTCCTCCTCAAAGTCCTTCCAGTTCACCTCTTTGAAATTTCTTCCCTCCCATGTCTCATTTCTTGTCACTGTTGTCTTGCATACTGTTACCACTGGGAAGTGGTCAGCCTTTGGGACTTGGTCGCTGTAGAGCATTTTGCACTGTATTATGTGGTCAAGAAAGGAGTCAGTAATAAACACGTTGTCTGGCCTTGTCAGATTCTTCATGTTCTTCACCTTCAGCATTGCTGCATGCAGCTTTAGCGCCATGCCCATCCTCTGGTGTGCCGCTGTTATTATCAACTCCTCCACATGTTCAGATTCTGCCTTGTGAAGAGGTGTGAATTGCAAGGACTGTCCCACATCAGGTGGTGTCTGTTAAAGTCACCCACCTGTCAGGTTCTGTTGATTGCAGGGGCTTCTTCCTAAGTGAGACCTTACAAGGTGGACCCAAGGTAGCTACAGTTACAAAGTCCTACATGAATATGAGGTCCGGGGTTGGCTCCAGGACTAGTGCGGGTGAATCTGGCTGTGTAGAGGAGTAAGGGGGTCAGGTCCGGGCTGTGGGAGTAAGTCCAGGGTTGTGCCAGGGTTCTGAGTGTATGAGGTGTGGGTCCGGGACTACTGAGGTAAGTCCAGGCTTGGTCCAGGAAAGGTAAGGTGAGATCAGGGTGAGACAAGCCGTGAAGGTGAAGAGGGACAAGGAAGGTGAACAAAAATGAGACGAGATTGAACAAGGGAAATGAGTCAAGGACGGGGAACAAAGGAAATAGACTGAGAAGGGAAAAAGACTTGGAGAAGATAGAATAGAAGTGGACAGGAGTAGACTGAGAGACTGAGACAAGATGCAATAGTACGAGGCAAAGGAGATTGGGACAAGATAGTTTTCAATATCAACACTAGCATACAGATTGTCTACCTAGGTCTTAAATACTTTACTTTGCGGGCAGACTCCGGGAAGGCGGGCTCAGCCTGGTTCAGTGGTCGGGTGTTGGGCGTGATTGCCAAGGTGATTGCTGGGTGATGTGGGTGATGGCAGTCAAATTGTAACCGTAAGTGTCAGGCGTGATTGCCAGAGTGATCGCTGGATGACAGGACTAATTGCCGGGGGATGCCGAGATGATCTGTCTGAGGGTGGCCTGTGCCCTGGGAGGTTCTGGGTTGACGCGGGGGGTTCCAGGGTTGCGGTGATTGCTGGGTGTCAGGGTCAAGGGGGCGGTGAACCTAGGAGTGACAGGTGTCACCATGGCGGCTGTCATGGCATCATGATGGGCGGCGGGGGTGGTTGGTGTTGTCCCAGGGGAGTAGGGGGTGTTGGTATTGTTGTCCTGGGGTGGTGGGCAAGCTCCAGGAGTGGGTCGTGACACCACCCAGATGTCTGCCATGCTGCCACCTCCTGTTCTCCTGCCCTTCACTCTCCTCAGGAAAAAGTCCAAAGCTCTCAAGCTCCAGGAATGTTTACAATCATTATAGATATTAAAAACTTGCACCGTTCTTTCCCCTGTAATCAGACTTATCCCAACCATGTCTGCGCTCTCAATGTTGAGCCTCCTCCACTTGTTGGTGGACAGGTTCTTGTTGACCAGCATGATTGCCCTTGTCCTGCCCATGTTCCTCTCATCATGAAGATTTGGGTATACTGGCTACTATGTCTGTGTCATCTGTGACTTCTTATTGAAGTCAAAATAAGGTTCCTGCAAACATATTATGTCAATGTTGTTATTCACTGTGTTTAGTACTGCATGCTGTGCTGTCAGTGATTTGTCAACATTCTGTTGTGAGATTGTCAGCTTTTTCCCTCTGTTTGTACTCCCTCTCACACTGTTTTCTGCAGTTGTCCCAGTCATTGTAGTGGGCCTGGGGACAACCTCTTTGCTTTCCTTGCCATTTCCTCCAGCAATGCCATGAGGTCATTGACCTGTTTGTCATTCCATTCGTTCGTTGGGGCTCCTGCTTGCTTGCCTTTTTCCTGGGTGCTTGGCATGCTGTCTGCCCATGAATACTCATCTAGGGTGGTCTGCATTCCCTCTAGCACCTTGTTTGGATGTCTTTTCTGTGTTCTCACAATGGGTTCTGCATTTGGGTCAGTGCCCCCTGGCATCATCTCTCCCTCTCCCTGCCTCTTTGCTCCCTCCATGAGCCTTCCTTGGCCGTCGCTTTTTGGGGCTGTTATACATCCTGCTCTCAGACTCTTGTTGACTCTGTTAGAGTTGTACATCCTGCTGTTTTCTACCCTTACCCATGTCCATGGCTGGTTGGTTGGGTAATACCTGTATTTCATCTCTGGGGTTCTGTCCAGGAGCCTGTTCTTAGTTTCCACAAATACCAGGCATGATCTTGACAACAACAGGTGGTCATGCTTCAAACCTTTTGCCTTGCAATTGACACATGTATACCTTCTTGTGTCCATTACCTTACAGTCCTTTGTCCTATGTTCACTTGCGCACAGTCCACACATATCCTTTTATTGTTTGCACTCACTTGCAATGTGCCCTTTGCCATACCTTTGGCACTTCAGGCACCACCTTGGTTCTTGGTCCAGCTTGCAGGCCATGACTCTCTTCCCCTCCACTATGAGGCCATGCCTTATGACCTCATTTGCCCCCACCTCCATTGCACAGGACAGGACAAGGTGTGCCACCTTCTGGTTCTCATGCCATGCTTGTGGAGCTCTTGCCCATCTAGCTGTGGTTAGCTCACCAGGATTTAGGTTGTTTGCCTCCTGTCAGGGGACTTTCATTTTGGGATGTTCTGGAGCAATTTCCATTTTGAGACCTCTAGAGTTGTCCCAGAACAGTCCAGAGATTTCTGGACTTCTTCCAGGGTTAGGGTTTAGGTGCAGTCATGCTATACAGTACGTTCCCATGCCTCCATACCATGCCTGATGTGCCACACCTTGGCAGAGGAGTCCTTAGACTTGTTCTTTTTGGATTCCCCTCTGCCAAGTAATTAGCTACATTCTTGCTGTATCATACTGTTCTAATATACTTTGGATTCCCCTCTGCCAGTTGCATGACTTAGTTGCAACCTTTGGAGGTTGCTTTTACACCTCCTCTACCATTCCTAGTCATTCTGTTGGCGTGTCTCCTAGGCTAACCAGCACAAACTCAACAAAAACATTGTATGCTCTGTCCTTTACCACTGCTCCTGCCCCATACTTCTCTAGGAAGGCCTTGTGGACATTCTTCTTGGACAGCCATTCTGCTGCTTCTGTAGAGTTCAGTTTGTACAACACCCCTCCATTCTTCAGTTTCCTTGCTGACACAAACTCTACCTTTGGCCCATCCAGTTCTTGGATACCCATTAGTTCCTTGGCTATCTTTGCTTTCTCAACCAGTTTTTTTTCCAATAGTTCCTTCCATCCCCTGTTAGAAGTCTTAACCTAGAATATAACAAGTTACTCCTCAGTCTCTGGAATAATGACTCAATTTTATGCATACCTAGAATATAACAAGTTACTCTATGGTATGCGTAAGTAACAATGTCCATTGTACATGTAAATAGTGCGCTCACCCTCAGTCTCTGGAATAATGACTGAGGGTGATTGTCATTCTCTCCCGCATATATATCACCATCAATTTGATTACAACCCTGACTGCTGCCCTGACTTCCGGTGACCAAAGCCAGTGTGCACGGTGTAACGCGTGATCTCTCAACACTCCTCCTCACCATGAGCACGGTCAATCAACTCCTCCTCACGTGGAATCCTGGGCCATCCCCAGGATTGTCCGTAGTCTTGTGAACTGTGGCGCGGCCAGCGCTTTCGTGAAAATGTCAGCTAAATTATCCCTTGTATTAATGTATCGCACCATGATCTCCTTTGATGCGACTCATTTGCGCAAGAAGTGGTACTTTATATTGACATTTTTGACTCATTGGTGAAGCATAGGGTCCTCAGAAAGATTGATTGCAGAGTTATTGTCACACAGCAGTGTGGTGGCAGTTTTTGGAGCAAATCCCAGGGCGTTCAACAGTGATCGTAACCATATGCATTCCTGGGCTGCCTCGTATGCTGCCATATACTCAGCTTCGCAGGAAGATGCCGCCACGGTTTGCTGTTTGCGTGTCGACCAAGATATTACTCCCAAGCCTAGAGTCCATGTATAGCCACCCACACTCCGTCTCGTATCTAGACAGTTCGCCCAGTCTGAGTCTGTGAACCCGATTAAGTCCACTGTAAGCTTTCCGCCGAGTGAAAGTCCTAAGGTGCACGTCCCTTTTGAATATCTGAGAGTCCTAATTGCAGCGTTCCAGTGTGTGCTTGTGAAGCAGTCGAGATATTAAGAGAGCTGTTGGACTGCGTACTGAATGTCTGGCTGTGTGGATATCACCAGCCACAACAGACCTCCTACTAGCTGTCTGTAAGGTATACGGGTTATCTTTTCACGCTCAGCCTTGGATAGTGTCGACAGGTCCACTCGTCGCAATTTTGTGCCCACTTCCATCAGTGTAGATAATGGGGTAGCGTCTGTCTGCCCAAACTGCTGGACCATCTTGTCTATCAGTACCGTCTGCGACAAGTGTACAGTGCTTTCTTTGCGGTTCCACGCAACCGTGATGCCAAGGATGTGCTTCGGTGTGCCCAGATCTGCGATGGTCCATGTATTTGCCATTTCTTGCTTAAATCGTTCGCTCGCCCCCTTAGTGCTGGATATTGCAAGGAAATCGTCAACGTGTACACCAACGATCACAGTACCCAACTCCGTCGACCTGTGGTATACGCATGCTTCACAAGCTAGCCTTGTAAAACCCCAACTGCGCATTTGTTCGTCCAACGTTTTGTTCCATATCCTACCGGCCTGTTTCATACCATAGAGACCTTTTACTAACTTGCGAACCCATCGCTCCTTCCCCTTTTCTTCGAACTCCTTCGGCTGCTCCATATATATTGTCTCGTCGTCTGGTAGGATCCCGTTTAGAAAAGCGGTCTTAACATCAATCTGGTTGGCCTCCCAGCCCAGAGACGCTGCAAGGTGTAGCAATACGTGCCAGGATTCCGCGCATGCAGTAGGTGAGGTGGTTCTTGTATAATCTTTGCCGTAGATTTGATTGAATCCCTGCATGACGTGCCGCATTTTGAACCTTGTTATCTTGCCCCTTTCGTCGTGTTTTATAGTGAATACAGGGCGCCCCTTCAATACCCTATGACCAGTGGGCACATCTTTGCGAGGTATAAGAGTCCACACCCCCATCTCTCGAAGTGAGTTCAATTTGTCTTAGTATGACTCCGCCCAGCTGTCCCTGTCCGCTGAGTTCTTCGCTTCTTCCCAGGTCCTTGGCGCGTCCAGATCTGCTCCTGGTTCGAGGTACTGTGAGTCTTTGGTTGCGTTCAGAGCTGCTAATACCTCATCGATGCCAGGTTCTAGTTCAACTGCTCTTGCCTCCTGTACCTCTAGGTGGTCTTCGCCGGCCTGCCTGCGCTCCGCTTTGTTCTGCCTGATTCGTTCGGCTGCCTCTCTCAATTCTCTTACTGCTTTCTCAGTGCACGTTTCGACTGAGTTGTCCCCCCAAACCTTCTCAGTAGCCATGATCTTCCTCGTTGTCCTTTGTAGCTGCGGCTGAGGTGCAGGTTTGTCCGCTCTCTGTCCACCTACTGGGAGTAGATCCTGTGCTGGTTGGTCAGCTATCAGCCCAGGTACTTGTGGTATTTGGTGGTTTTTGTCGTCGTCAGCGTGCGTTGGCGGATGGATTGGGTTCTTTGTTGCGCGTTGTGCAATGGAGGATATGTCAGGGAAGTCGGTACCATGTTTTTTGTCACTGTCTATAGGTTCGTTGCCAGGCATAGGTCGTGAGCCATTGTTATGACTCTCTATGAAGCGCACATGATATGTACTGTATACCTTCTTGGCTGTCCGGTCATAGCATTGGTAGGCCTTTGAGTTAGAGTCATATCCGATGAGTACGCATTCTATAGAGCGCTCAAAAATCTTGGGGTTGTGACAATTCAGGATTAGCACAAACACCCGACAGCCTATTTCCTTGATATAGGAATAAGAAGGTCTCTTCTCATACCACAGTTCATCAGGCATCACGTCGCGTATGGCTGAGGTTTTCGTCTTCCCATGTAGATGAGCGGCAGTGAGGTAAAATTCGTCCCATAGAAAAGCCGGACATTTTGCGGTAATCCTCATTGCGCGCGCCTTTCCTCCCAATGTACGATGCATCCTTTCCACTTGGCCCATGTGTGCCGAAGTGTAAGGAGCTCCCACCTCTAAGATGATGCCCCTCTTTTGGTACCATTCCTTGTGGTGGTCGCCATTGAGCTCGCCGTCACATCCTGTCCTCAGTACCTTCACGCGTAATCCGGTCTCATTTTTGCGTGCCAAGATCCAAGCCTTTAGTTCATTGAAACTGTCGCTCTTCGATTTTAAGGGAATTGACCATGGTTTATTTGAATAATCGTCAACAATATGCATGACATAGTTATTTCCGGTGCATGAGGTAACTGCTGCAGGTCCTGTTAAGTCTACCCAGACCTTTTCCAATCTCTTTCTCGCCCTATGCCCTTCCCCTTCCTCGTGCTCCTTTGGGACCGGTGTCCTGGTCTGCTTTCCAAGGATACACTGGTCACATTTGGGAGGTTTGGAGGGGAAGGATGAGGGCATACCTTCGATCATGCCTGCACGTGCCATCTGGATGATGGACTGATAGTTTGCATGTCCAAGACGCAAGTGCCAGGTCTGAAGGTTGGGTGAGGCATATACCGCAAGCGCATGTTTGGACGTGACATCCAGTGTATAGAGGCCGCGTTTTGAAATGAGAGTTCCTGTAGCCATCAGCTTGCCATTCGACTTCATTTTCAAGGTGACCCCTGCGTTGTCGAATATAGCTGATATTCCGTGTTCTCTTGCCAGTCTGCTTACTGAGAGTAGGCGTACCGTTGACTTCGGTATGTAGAGCGCGTTTTCTAAATCAAGGAATGCACCTCCATTCAAGTTCATTCAAATAGTCCCTACTCCAATGGCGGCGATGGATGTGCCTCCTACTCCGCGTATTTGCTTCTCAGGGATTTTGCTTATCTCGGTGAAGTCGTTTCGATCATGAGAAATGTGGACGGTAGCACCGGAGTCGAGGTAAAACGGTTCTGTTTGCTCTTGGCATGATAAAGCTGATTCCAGGTTCTCGATCTTGAGCGTGGTTGCGTTGTATCTGTTAGTGTCCACATCGGTTCACGATTCTGACTCCTCCTCAACTGCAATCCACGCGTCAAACTCTAGTTCCTCTGCGGCAGCCAGCAAGCCAGCCGCTGGCAACGCATCAGAGCTCAACCCTGCAAACTCCGACGTCTGCAAAGGACTCATCTTGGGTGTCTGAGCAGCGAGATAAGCCGCAATTGTTGCTGAGTCACCTTCCAGCGTGAAGACACTGCCGCCTGCCGGCGTAAATGTGACCTTGGAGGTCGACCTGCCCTTCTTCTCCCTCTCTTTCCGTTTCTCATCGTAAAAGGCCAAGCGGGCCTACTTCGACTCATCGGCCGACTTCCCGGCCATGCCACCGCCCTCCAGTATGCACCACGGGGCAGTGTGACCAGAGTAGATGTGAGCGGGGCGCCTCCGGGCCTTACACAACGCACACGTAAGGTCCTTTGTCCGGAAAGACTTCGTCGAGAGGGCGGCAAGCACAGTGTCATCCGGTGTCTGCTTGTCAGCCTCGAGGAGCGTCTGCTCCCCCTCTAGGAAGAGCCTAATCTCCACCGGTCCATACTTCGCGGTGTCGGCGGCCTGCCCGAGGTCACGCGATATGATGGAGCAAATGTGTGCAAAGGACTTGTCAGATAAGGCTGACAGCACTGCAATTGATTTCAGCAGGTCCTTCGTCACTTCCCCCGCATCAAAGGCATGGTCTATCTTGTTGAAAATCATATTGACAGTCCTGGTGAGGGGCTCTGACAGACTACACTTTGCGGTGAGCGCCTCCTGGAGGAGTTGGACCTGCTTCACGGGGACTGCACCGCCGTGGCGGTCCCTCAAGTAGGACCACAAGGCCTTGGGGTCCTCCTGCTCAGCACAGAGCTTCTGCTCTGACGGGGAAAGCGCACGCTTTAAGAAAGAGCAGGTAAGACGGCGATTGGAGGTCCAGGAGCGGTAAGCGCGTGGCTCATATGTAGGGTGCGGCGAGGGAATGGGATCAAAAACATAGTCTCACAACTGGGCCATCGATAGTTCCAACTTCATGGAGTATGCCCACTCGGCGTACTTGCCATCATCCTTGTCGAGGATATGGCCGTTCCATATCAATGTGATTTTGCCCATGGAAAGGACCGTCGGGTTGACGGAGTTGTCAACAGTTCGCATCTCTGCAATCCGCTCGGCGGAGGGAGTCTCGGGAGGGCCCGGAGGAACCGTAGCCGACGGCGCCATGGTGAGGAAGAATCAATGACAATATCACGCTGAACAGTCGGTCCAGTTAAAAGTGGAGCACAGCAGTGGCTCACAGAGTGATTGAGGTAAGTATCTTCTAAAGGTTGATGCAGCACAAGCCCATAACCTGTTAGAAGTCTTAACCTAGAATATAACAAGTTACTCCTCAGTCTCTGGAATAACGACTCAATTCTATGCATACCTAGAATATAACAAGTTACTCTATGGTATGCGTAAGTAACGATGTCCATTGTACATGTAAATAGTGCGCTCACCCTCAGTCTCTGGAATAACGACTGAGGGTGATTGTCATTCTCTCCTGCATATATATCACCATCAATTTGATTATGACCCTGACTGCTGCCCTGACTTCCGGTGACCAAAGCCAGTGCGCACGGTGTAACGCGTGATCTCTCAACATCCCTCACCACCTTCTCCATTGTCAATGATTCTCTGCTTTGTCTTGGTCTGGGTCCATTGCATCACATCTTCATGCTCTGCCCTCCTCACTGCCTGTGCATAGTTCATCCCTGCCCTCACCGGTATTTTGTTTGCCTCCCTTCCTCTTGCCACCTTCTGAGCGCTCCTCATCTCTACCACCTGCCCTTCCTCCACCCTCTTGACCAGCTCCTTGGTTTGTTCCATCATCCCTTTGATTGTCTTCACTGTTGCCTCCACCATGGTCTCCAGCACCTCCCTGTACTCCTCCATCACCCTTCCCATTGACTCTGACACCACCTTTTCCATTTCTCCTGTTTTTACTCCCTCTATTCCTATCATTACTGCTCTCATCCCCTCCTTTACTTCATTTGACATGTCCTTCCTTGCTATCAGTAGGAGTAGCACTGCTTTGAGCATGTCCATGTTGATGGGGTCTTCTGCTTCATTTAATGCTCCGTTGCTGTACAGCCATGCTCTGGCTTCCTCTGCTGTCTGTATTTTTAGGCCTTGGTTGCGGTTTGCGTTCCTCCACATTGTCATGCCTGGTGTGGTGCTGGCAGGTCATTGCACTGCTTGACTGGCATTTCTTGCTGTCCCACCCCCCTCATTTGACAACATTTTGTTGGTATTTCTTTCTGGTAGGCTTTTAAAGTTGTGCAGAGTGTAGATTTTGTTGTATATACTTCTAATATCTATACTATCCCTGTCTCAGTGTTCTTCCAAGCCCTATGAACTCATTTTCCCATGGTGAGCAGATGATGGTAAGGGATCAAAAGCCTAGTTATTGTGATATTGTTGGTATATACTCTAATATACTTTGGATCTCCTTCTGCCAGTTGTGTGACTGAGCCATAGCCTCCAGAGGTTGCCCTTACAGCAGAACAAGTCTCTACATTTTGGTCT
>JAGGAU010000421.1:0-12350 GCA_017657275.1 Termitomyces sp. T108
AATAGACTGAGAAGGAAAAAAAGACTTGGAGAAGATAGAATGGAAGTTGACAGGAATAGACCAAGAGACTGAGACAAGATACGATAGTTCAAGGTGAAGGAGATTGGGACAAGATAGTTTTCAATATCAACACTAGCGTACAAGTTGTCTACATAGGCCTTAAGTACTGTGGACTCTGGGGTGGCGGGCTCAGCCTGGTTCCATGTTGGGTGTCAGGTGTGATCGCCGGGGTGATCGCCGGGCGATGTGGGTGATGGCGGTTGGGCCATAACTGCAGGTGTCAGGCGTGATTGCTGGAGTGATTGCCGGGTGACGGGACTGATTGCCAGGGGATGCCGAGGTGATCTGTCTGAGGGCAACCCATGCCATGGGAGGTTCCAGGTTGATGCAGGACGTTCCAGGGTTGTGGTGATTGCCAGGTGTCAGGGTCAAGGGGGCGGCAAACCCAGGAGTGACAGGTGTCACCGTGGCCTGTTGCGGCGTCATGATGGGCGGTGGGGACGGTTGGCGTTGTCCCAGGGGAGTAGAGGGTATTGGTGGTGTTGTCCCTGGGGTGGTGGGCGAGTTCTGGGAGTGGGTCATGACACCATGACCCACCTCTTTAAATACATATACACCACTAAGAAGCTCACCAACACACAACAAACCCCCTCCCTCCCACCCCAACCCACACAAAACTGGACACATGCACAATACCCACCACGCATGGTGAACGCAACCCCTCACCCCCACAGGCACATTGGCCAATAGACTCATATTTCCGCTACTAATACTAACCTAGACAGACTATGTCATAATAACAGCTCCAGGCGTCATCCATACCGTCTCCACCCCTCATGGGGACTCCAGCCTCGCAGCTCGTCCCCACCCCACTCACAATGCGAGTACTCATTATAACCTCCACCCCATGGAGCCAACTGCCAACATCAACTCTCAGGGTCTACTAGGGGAGAGCGGCCTAAAACAGTGTTTGGAAGCGCTGGCCCATTCATTCTCTGCATATGTGGGGGGATGTGGCATCCTGCAGCTCTCATAGAACATGAGTGCCAAGCGCCCCATGCACGTTAATTGAAAAAAACAAAAAAAAAGCCTACAGACCTGAAGAAATACTCCTGCATAAACTGCAAGGCAAAGGGTCTTCATCACAATCATGCGTTGTCAGCAAGGACATGCCTGACCTTTGTAGAGGCCAAGATGCACTTGCTAGGTAGGACAACAGAAATGGGATATAAGTACTACTCTATGAGTGAGCCATGGATCTGGCTCAAGGTGGGGAAAACAAGGGCACAGACACCTGGTAGGGGTGGACCTGACAGGGAGACACCTGCAGGAGGGGCAATTGGTGGCCTCACCTTTTGGGGAAAGGGTGGGAACGCCTAGCAGGAGGTAACCCAGGAAATGGTGGGGAACAGCACCAGAACATGGAGGCAAGAGCCATGGCACAGGAGCTCAGCCAGACATCTGGCAGGCAGAGGCCACTAATGCAGACTAAACCAACAAACTTTAGATGGAGCAAAGCAAAGCCAGAGGTCAGGACAAACCAGCCTGTGCTCACAGGGTCTGAGGGGGGATGCAATGAAATGAAGGTCCTCCTTGGAAAGTCCAGAGAGCTGGATAACAGGTTCAATGGGCTCATTGACAAGATGATTGCAAATGGATGTGGATCATGAGAACTGCCCATGTCACAATGATGGAACCTACAACAATGGGAGAGCAGATGAAACACTGACAAACTAACCATTTGGCAGCAAAATGTAAATGACTACTCAGCATGCTGTGCTTGCAGCGATGAACAACAGCATAGATATAATCTGCTTACAGGAACCATACTACAACCTCAATAAGCAATCCTGAGCCACGCAAAAATGGTGTCCAGTATACCCCAAAAACTACAAAGAGAACAAGGCAAACAAGTTGAGGGCAATGATGATGGTGAACAAGAGGCTGACAACAGACTCCTGGATGAGACTTGGCATTGACAGTGTTGATGTGGTAGCAATAAGGGTGGAGACTAAGGAGCACATGCTCCAAATTTTCAACATCTACAACACCTGCAATCACTTGAGAAGTGTAAGGGCTCTCAAGTTCTTTCTCAACAGCCAGGAAGAGCAAGCATCATGGGGACAGAACAGAGCAGACATATGGGTAGGTGACTTCAACCACCACCACCCTATGTGGGATGACCCAAGGAATGGTCATCTGTTCACCTGCAGGAACCTTGACAAGGCAGAGGATCTCATATGTTTGCTGACAGCAAACAGGATGGTGATGGCCTTATAGCCAGGAGTTCCAACACTAGAGGCAAACACAACTAAAAACTTCACTAGACCTGACAATGTGTTCATTACTAACAACTTGCAGACAGGGGTAATCAGATGCAAAGCCCTGCAGCATGACCAGTGCCCCAGAGCTGACCATTTCCCAATCATCATGACCCTCATAGCAATGGTGGAAAGAAGGGAGAAGGAGAGGGGGTGGAATTTCGGGGATGTCAACTGGGACAAGTATGAGGAAGAACTGGAAAGGTGGTTGGAGGGCATACCAAAGACCAGAATCAGCATGAAGGCAGAAATGGAGGAGAGGCTGGATGCCATCATGGAGGCACTGGTAGGGATGACAGAGGCAAAAGTGGAGAGGAGAAGGGAGTCACCATATGTGAAGAGGTGGTAGAGCAAGGAGTTGTCAAGGATGAGAGCAGAGGCAAGGACAGTGGGGAGGGAATCAGGGAGGTGGATGGCAAATGTTACTCACCCTGTGCATGAAGCCTTCAGATGAGCAAGGAACAAATATGGACAAGCAATAAAAGATGCAAAACAGAGGCATTGGGAAGAATGGTTGCAGCAGGTGGACGCAAAATTGATGTGGGATGCAAAAAGCTTTGTAATGGTGGATCCATCAGATGGAGGAAGCACAAGGGTACCAGCACTTAGGGGAATGGTGGAAGGGAGAGTCATGGAGGTGGTGTCACAACCCACTCCCGGAGTTCGCCCACCACCCCAGACAACACCACCGACACCCCGTACTCCCCCGGGATAATGCCAACCGCCCCTGCCGCCCATCACGACACTGCAACAGGCCATGGTGACTCCTGTCACTCCCGGGTTCGCCGCCCCTTCGACCCTGATGCCCGGCAATCACCGTGACCCTGGAATGCCCCGCATCAACCTGGAACTTCCCGCAGCATGGGCCGCCCTTAGACAGGTCACCTCGGCATCCCCCAGCAATCAGTCCCGTCACCTGGTGATCACTCCGGCAATCATGCCTGACACCCACAGTCACGGCCCACCCCCATCACCCGCATCACCTGGCAATCACCCCAGCGATTACGCCCAACACCTGACATGGAACCAGGCTGAGCCTGCCACCCCGAAGTCCATAGTACTTAAGGCCTACGTAGATAACTTGTACGCCAGTGTTGATATTGCCAAATCTATCTTGTCTGTCTCCTTTGCCTCATACTCTCATGACTTGTCTCAGTTTCTCAGTCTATTCCTGTCTACTTCCATTCTATCTTCTCCAAGTCCCTTTTCTCTTCTCAGTTCATTTCCTTCACTTCCGTCCTTGACTTCTTTTCCCCGGTTCAATCTCGTCTCATTCTCATTCCCTTTCTCATCTCTTTTTCCCTTTGCGGCTTGTCTCGTCCTGGCCTCACCTTGCCTCCCCCGGACCAAGCCTGGGCTCACCCCAGTAATCCCGGACTCATGCCTTGCATCCCTGGAACCCCAGCACAACCCCGGACTCACTCCCACAGCCTGGATCTAACCCTTCTAATCCTCCACACAGTTGAATTCATCCACACTGACCTCGGAACCAACCCCAGACCCCGTAATCATGTAGGACTTCGTGCTTGTAGCTACCTTGAGTCCGCCTCGTAAGGTCTTGCTTAGGAAGAAGCCCCTGCAGTCAACGGAACCTGACAGAATAGTCTGGTGTGCAATTGTACCAGGGCTCGTATGGTGTTTTTCCATGCAGGGATTTCATAGGAGTTTTGGCATGTAAGTGCATTGCTGTTATGTACAACTTGTCCCATAGATTGTTTGGGCATTTTGCAGCCAATCTCATGGTTCTTGCTTCATCTTGAAGAGTTCAATGCATCTATCTGCTCTATGCAACTCATGTGTTGAGAGGTGTATTGTCAGGTTCCGTTGACTGCAGAGGCTTCTTCCTAAGTGAGACCTTATGAGGCAGACTCAAGGTAGCTACAATTACAAAGTCCTATGTTAGTACAAGGTCCGGGGTTGGCTCTGGGACTGGTGTGGGTGCGCTTGGCTTTTTAGGGAGTAAGGGGAGGTAGTTCCAGGCTGTGAGAGTGAGTCCAGGATTGTACTGGGGCTCCAGGGTACAGGGCATTGGTCCAGAATTAGTGGGGTGGGTCCAGGCTTAGTCCAGGAAAGGGTTACTTATCAACCAAATCCATGACATATTTGTTTCTGGTACATGACTGTACACTCATGGGCCCCGCCAGGTCTATCCAAACTATCTGTAGTTTCTCCATTGCCCTATGCCCTTCCTCCCTCACTTTGAGTACCGGTGATTGCATCTGCTTCCCAAGAATGCAGAGGTCACATTTTGGTTGGTCAAGGAGGGAAGCGGAGGGCATACCTGGGAGTAGGCCAGCATGTGCCATGGTTGCAACTACTTGATAGTTAGCATGCCTGAGTTGCCAATGCCAGGTGTCAAGTTTTATGGGGTGTTGTGCTGATAGGGCATGTTTGGCAAGCGCATCCTGGAGGTCCATTGTGTATAATTGTTGTCCAGGGATCAATGGTCCTGAAGCTAGAAGTATGCCACTGTTCTGATCAAGGATTGTAACTTTTAAGGTGATGGATGCGTTCATGAAGACTGCAAGCAAGCTCACAGATATGAGGCAAACTGTTGACTTCAAAACGTAGAGCGTGTTTTTGAGTACTATCTTGGCCTTGCCTTGGATGTGCAGGTGAATCTCACCTATTCCCATGGCTGCAATGGATGTCCCACCTACTCCTTTAACTGGGCAAGGATCGATGGCTCTGAGAGTAACAAAGTCTGACAAGCAAGGGGATATGTTTACAGTAGTGCCCAAGTCCACATAGAACGGTTTTTTGGTTAGAGAGACTAGTGGCATTTGTTCTGCCTGGTTCAGCGGTGCTATAACCATTGTTGCAAGGATGGATTCAAAGTGTGGTGAGGTGTACTTGTTCCAGTAAATGGAGACCTGTAATTCTTTGTCAATATCTCCTTCAGCTATAAATCCTTGGTACTCAAAGAATTCCGTGGATTCAGTAGATGTGAGACCTGCAAACTTGTTTGGTTTGGACGTGGTGGTGTCAAGTTGGATTTTCTGGAGGTTTGACATGTCTACGATATATGCTTGGCCATCGGGACCTTTGACTGTGACGCCATTCTTGATCTGATTACCAGCTCCTCCTTTCTTCTGTTTTGCTGCTCCTCATGCAGCTCTGTGTGCATTTATTAATTCTTTGATTGTCTTGCTGGCCATCCCCCCTCCAGGTCGTACACACCACTGCTTGGTGTGTCCTTGGCATGGCATTTTCATGGAGTAACATAGTTTGCAGCAGAACTGTCCTGAGCCATGGTTGTGTCCCAGGAGATGAGCGCTGGTGTCTTTGGCAACAAGGGCAATGTCAGCATTGGGTGCTTTGGAGAGGGTAGCAAGGCTGTCTATAGTCTGGAAGAGTTTTCAAATGTCAACAGAGGTGTACTGCCTCTCCTTTGTGGAGTCCGCAAGGCCATGAGATACCTGGGTCTGTATGGATTCGAAGGATTTGTCATTAATGGAGTTAAGGAGGGCAATGCATTTGAGGAGGTCCCTGTCAATTGTTCCTATAGCGAATGCCCTATCAATCAACTCACAAATCTTTCTAGCGGTGACTTCCAGTGGCTCAGATACCAGGACATAAATGGTAAGGGCTTCATGAATGAGGGCAACCTGTTTGATGGGACCTTTGCTCTGCACTCAGGCTTTCAGAGCCTTGTAACACTGCTTGGCCATGCCGTCAGTGGCTAAACCTTCCTGCTCCACATCAGAGATAGCTGCCTGAATTACACCTATGATTAACCCATTGTTTGCAATCCAGTTGGCATATGCCACAGGTTCCGTACTGGAGTTGGGCTCCATGATAAGGAGGTTGGGTTTGTTTGCTGGGGAGAAGATGTAGCGATCCAGCCCGCTTTGCTGGAGGAAGATTTTGAGCTTGTTAGACCACTTTGTGAACTCTCCAGTGGTACGGTCAAAAGGAGCAATTGTGCTCGGCCAGTGGACATTAAGTTTGGCAGGGCAAATGCGAGGATAGGTAGCGTTGGTAGACATGAGAGTGGGTATTGTGGGGGATTTGGATCCCATAGTAGCGTGAGGGTAGTATGTTTGATGGTCCTAGCTGGAGAACAAAGAGATACAATAGGGCTCACATATAAATAAGATAGGGGCGCGCTGATAATGCATGATC
Source organism: Termitomyces sp. T108 (assembly GCA_017657275.1). NCBI lineage: Eukaryota > Fungi > Basidiomycota > Agaricomycetes > Agaricales > Lyophyllaceae > Termitomyces > Termitomyces sp. T108. Next base: position 6,447 of record JAGGAU010000421.1, read on the forward strand.
AATCAAGACTCAGGGTCAGAGAAATGTGATATTTGTGATGTGTATAGGATTTGTTGGTCTGTTTCTGCTTCCTCAAAGGGTGCAACAGCAAGAGCCCATAACCTGTTAGAACCTATACAGAATATGAGTAAGTGATTCTAATCTATGGTACAATGTAAGTATAAGTAGCGTTTGTTAATAGTAATCAAGTTACTCACCCTCAGTCGTGTATAAGTGACTGAGGGTGTAATCCTACATACATGGTTTATATATTAATCTAGGAGACAATGGTGTGATTGTGTGATACGCTATATGTCAAAGCAACATAGTGGGATAAAGGAATCGTACGCTGGTCATCTTTGGCCAGTGGCCACCCTGACACATGAGGTTTGTCGGTGAATTCTGACAGGTTTAGCCAGGTTGCTTGGGCTAATCTTTCCTCCGCCAGTCTCTCGGTTTCCCTCCTGCTGGTTTGGTCCTCTTTGCACGTGACGAGACGTCGTCATGGGCAACTTGCCTCGATTCCCGGGCGGGGCAGACGGTCGAGCAAGGAGGGAGTGCCCAAAGAATTATTCGAGGTTAGGAGGCTTTGGTGAGCCGAAGGTTTGATGATCTGATCTCGGCTTAGCACCGGCGCGTCCCTTTGTCCTTGTTTCCCGCCATCCGCTGGTTTTTGGGCGTCGTTTGGGTTACTGAGCTGGGTCTACGGTACCGACGTATGTCTAGCCTACGTTTTTCGGCTTGGTTTTCACGTGCTTACAGTTTTCAGCATTTTGTCATCTCATCTATTAGGGACAAGAATATAGTTTATTCTTTTTATTCAGTTTCGCCTCGATCGAGATGTCGCATCAATAAATATATTGATTCTCAATACATAAGTTCATCTTGCGTTCTTGCGTTATGCTGCAACAGTCATATCCACCATTACAGAGGTGGCCGCGTTTCGCGACTGCCCTGTGAAGGATCTCGGAGCTGCCTTCAAGGTCAACACAAGCCTTGTTATGAGTTTCTAGGAATCCTCTGCTGGTCTGAGAGAATCAGATCATATGTCTTCTCGACATAGAAGACTTCCACTCGTGGATACGTTTTCCCAGCCATGGCGTATTGGGCAAAAGGTAAGGCGCAATATACTGTTCATATCCAAACCAAACGGTCATTAAAAGGAGTCCAAACGAAGTAATGGCAGTAGTGACTAAAGTCACGATTGTCGTGTGCCTCTTTTGACCAGATGAATATGCAAAAAGAACGAGTCCCGTAGAGAAAGATGCGATTGAAATGGCAAGGAATATGGGGCCTGATCCATGAAACCATATTGTCATCCAAACCGGAAGACGACTGCCCCTCGAACCACTGCATACAACTACGATTAACAGTGCATAAGATAGTTCCACCATAACTTACTATGGTGTACGCTTCCAGATGACCGCAAGAAGGCTGTTCAAAGCAGCCCCGATGCTCAGGACCAAAGAACAAAACCAAAAAGTGTTCACGACGAAGATAAAGGGGTTGGATTCGCCGTTTCCTTGTATGCTGAGTGAGGTCTGCAACGTCGTTGCCGTGACTGCCGAGAAAAAGGTAGATACAGTTGATATAGTAAACAGGGCTTCGGTAGCCCGTCTGTGTTCGTATTGCATTGCTGGCATCCCTATGAAGAAATTAGCTATGTTGTAGACGAAGGGAGATATAGATAGAATACCATATTTATTGAAGAATATGAAGGCAGAAACCAAATCATCAAAATATTTGCCCACCTCGTCCGCAAGATCGCTGATATAATGACGTATATGAACGGTTTCCAACGAATCTGAACGCGAACCGTGGTGAGTTGGAACCAAAGGCTGTTCAAAGTTGAGATGTAAGGTACGCTGACCTCCATATCCTCTGAGATAAGAAGCATGAGACTAATAAGGCATTGAAGTTTTGCTTGTTTAAGGAAGCGATAGGGATCTTCTACGTACCATCAGCTCCTCACTGAACATCATCATGAGCTCTTTCACCTTTGCATTTTCTTCCTAAAGTAACGCTTTTAATACTAGCAACTCCATCCCAGTCAACGATACAAGGCTGACCGTGTATTCTCTGAACTCGTCAAGGCGCTCACAGAACGTGTCACATACATTTGCCAGAGTCTCTAGACAGAAGTAAAAGGGCCTATTGGTAGCATCGAGATTCGGATGGGTCCTCATTTTCGGTAGACATGGGGCAAGGTGAGTAGCATTTGAATTAAATGTGGTTAGAAGATTTTCAAGGCCTTTGCGAAGATCGCGTGCAGCAAGTATGAGGGCATATGATCGCCCAAGTTGGCGGCATTCTGCCAGGAATATGCGGAGCTCCACAAATGAGTTGGCCTGCCACGGAGGAGAGTAGGTGGAGTAATTACTTGATGGTCTAAATCCGTGATACGCCTACACAGAATGAAGTACATTTGTGTGGAAAGGTAAAGAGAGCTACGCACCGATCCAACCCACTATATGTATTGATAATAGCTTGATGGTAGGATGAATCTTCAGGGCAAAAGTGTCGCCCGTTGTTACTGGAGTGACTGGCTTCAGATTCGCGGCGTCAGCCATGTCTGAAGAGTAAGAAAGTATGATGAATTGGAAAAACAAACGTCGGAGTTGCAGAAGATCTATATGTTGAGATGAAGAACGTCCCGCGGAGTTACCGCCTATGTCTGACCGCCTATGCACTATGCCTATGAATGAGTCTACCGCTGGAATAGGTATCAGAGTCAGCTTACACATCTTGAGGGATGATACGAAAGAGGTCGCGGTGAGAACTCTTAATAACAACTTGAAGGATGCAAGCTGGCCATTACTGGCATGTTCTGATATTATTCCAGATGCTAGGGTAACACACATCTTTGATTGGGAACTCCTGTCTGATTTAGGAATGAGTTCGCATCTTGGAGCATGACAGAGAAGGCCGAGGTTGACAGGAATCTCCAGACAAGATCAGATGGTAACCAGTTGGATTGGACAGTGACCTCAGGTTGTGCAGCGCATTTCCCTCGGTTGTGCAAAGGCTTTTGTGGAGATCCGCAAATCACCATTCAATTCAGGATATTGCGGAGAATTTTACAGAAACACCTGTTATTTTGTTACTGTTATTATTATTTTTGTGTAGCGTTTGATTGACCCTACAATAGAATGAACGTATTGTATTTATTTGACTATATGGGGTTTCTAGCCCTCATGACAACCGTGGGCTCTACGGAGACGACTTCGGCGTCGGTACCACCAACAAGGAAATGCCTTACTGTCATGTGTCACGGTGTGAAATCAGTTCACAATGTGAAATTTGCATTTAGCAATGCAATACACTTACTCCCCAGGTCCTAAAAAAAGACATAGATGAATAGAGTATATATAATGAATGCTGTATGCTTATCTCATAGAGAATTGAAGTTGTTGAAGTGTAGAAAATGACGCAACATTATAATATATTCGCAGTGAGTTAACGAAGTATAAGTTCAAACTGGAGTGCAAGATCAAAAAGATGATTTATTTAGAACTAAGTGAATAATCTACTTGGAGCGCAAGATCAAAAAGATGACTTGCCTCCAGGAACAGCTGGACATTTTGAACTATAACATAAGTAAGTGGAGTCAATTTGATAGAATGATGTCTCAAAAAGTTTTTGCGACTGAGACTTTTGGAACTTCAAAGAAGGAGATAACATAATCACAATACGCATGCACTACGTATACCTATGGATTAGGTGTCATTACCTTTGACAGAAAATCCCAAAGTGTGAAATGAGACTGAGTTTTTGTCAGAAACGCGTCAAGCAAGATCAAAGATAAGTTGAATAGAATACAAGTGGAAGAACAACTGTGTTAATTGCCTGACAATTCTACTGAATACCTGCCGTTTATATAGGGAAAAGAGAATGAATTTTGGGGGGAATGAGATAAGGAGAATTCATAGGCTTGTGAAAATGTAAGTAATAAAAAAGGAGGCTATGACAAGACCAATTACGAGTAAAACTAATAATTTGAGACTGTAGATTAGGAGAAGAAAACATAGGGTCAACAAGAGGAGTTTAACAAGTCAGAATTTGGATGGGACTTGATATCTTTACAATGTTTATGATATCGTCCCCTTTTTAAGATTGAGTCAACATAATCCTTGGATTTAGGTGCATGTGCAATTTGACCTGAACATGTAGTAGTTTGATGTGATGGTTCAAAATTGTGTTGAGAAGGTGCTGGAGGCAGAGAAAGACTTCAGATAGGGTGACAAATAATAGTGTTGCAGATTCAGGTAATCTTTTGAAGGTTGGGAGTTCTTGGTCAAAGTAAATCTGTGGAGGTTGAGGATGTCTTGGATTATGTTGATTCCATTGTTCAATGGTTTCATATAATTCTGTTGATATATCAGAAAAAGATACCCAAGAGTTTTTGGAATCAGAAAGACTTTTCCAAGAGACAAAATAGTTATATCAACGGCCAATTTTATGGGTATCAATAATTGAACCAATGTTTCCCGATTGATCAGGGATGACTTTGGCTAAGGGGGCAGAAGTAGACATAAGTTGGTTGGTAATAGTCGAGGCGGGTGTGAATGGCTCAAGAAGTGAAACATGGAATACGGAATGGAGTCTAGAGTAATTTTGCAGGAGTTCAAGGAGATAGGCAGAAGTACCATGTCTTGATAAGATTTTGAAAGGTCCAAGACATCTAAAGTTGAGTTTGTCAGAGGGTTGTGTGGTCTTGATATTGCAACAAAGAAGCCAGACATATTCACCAGGCTTGTAATTAGGTGCAGGTATGTAGTGGCAATTATAATATTTAGCCATATAGTCATTTGCTTGTTGTAATTTGAGTCTGAGTTCAGCATGATTTCTTGGAGACAGTTGGCAAGATCAGTGGAAGCTGGATTTGTAGTGCGTTCTGTGATCCTAACTTTGAAATCAGGATTAAAACCCAAATTAGCAAAGAATGGAGACTGTTGGGTGTGTCAGGTTCTGCTGACCATGGGGGCTCAGACCACTGGGTGAGTCCTTACTTGGTGAACCCAAAGTCTACATGCATAATCAGCATTGCGGGGCATGGTGTACAAACTGCAAATTTAGGGGAGGGAATGAGTATGGAGGGGATGAGGCTATTCCTGGAGGCTGAGGAGGAAGCTCCAGGGCTGAGGATGAGTCCTGGGGAGCAAATACAGGAGTGCCAGGGTCAGACATTGGGACTCTTCAAGTCCTGGGGCTGAAGTCAAGGGGGAATGGTCAAGGACATGACTGGGAAAGACTGGAGAACTCAGAGACTAGAAGAAGATATATAGAGAGGGAGGGGAAGAGATGAGAAGCTTAGAGATTTGGACCAAAAAGAAACAGTTAGATTGAGAGGTAGAAAGATGAGCAGAGATTAGAGTAAGAGTAGAGCAAGTTGAGCAAAAGATAGATGAGGAGATAAATGAAATAGAAGTGAGTCAATGAAGGAAGACAAGTATGGGAGCCAGGCAAAGAGAATATGGCAATATGGCAATATCAACACTATTGTACCAGGTGCTATGCTACAATTTATATATGAGGGGCAGGTAGGCCCCAGAGCTTAGGTTTGGGCTCCATAGTGAGTTGCTGTGCAGGGGTTCTTGCTAGAGCCCAGGGTTCATGCAACGAGCCATACAAGGGTACCAGGGCTCTTGCTGAAGCCCAGGATTGTGCAAGGAGTGCTGCAGGTATCAGTGTTAGTTAGTGATGTATGTAAGGGCAACCTCTGGAGGCTATGGCTCAGTCACACAACTGGCAGAGGGAGATCCAAAGTATATTAGAGTATATACTAACAATATTATAATAACTACTCACCTAGCAGAGGGAGATCCAAAGAGAACAAGTCTAGGAATTTCCTATGCCAGGATGGACGCTTCTGAGGCTTCAGAAGCATGAGAAACAACTGTACAGGACAACAAAACCTTAAAAAAC